>JAOQGN010114199.1:0-11773 GCA_027564295.1 Himantozoum antarcticum
GCAATGATAACTCTATAGAAGGGGAGATAACTCTATGGGTACTGTACACTAGGCACTATACACATGGCACATGACACAACATTATACATGTATACAAAGCCATGTATGGATAATTCAAACTTCTTATAATTCAAACAAAATTCTCCTGTCCCCTGAAAGTTGAATTATCCATGTGCCACTGTATATGCTGTGTGGAAATGTTAGCCTTAGCTCCTTTGTTTTCAGGGGATATGTATGAAATTGGTTCGGGTAGCGGGAGGTACTACTCAGTAAATGTACCGCTCAAAGAAGGAATTGATGACCAGTCATATCTACAGATATTTAAACCTACTATTAAGGCAGTTATGGAGTATTACAGACCTACAGCTATTGTGTTACAGGTAATATTTGATGTGTTTATATAAAAAACATATCTTATTATTGGTAGAGCAAGTTGTTATTGCGAATGAGAAACACATACAAATACCAACTCTGATGGACCCATTCTGAGTAGACATTGTACTTGAATGCATACGCTGTATCAGTGTCTACTACTACAGCTACTACAGCTGTAACTATCATCACTGCCACCATTACTGCTAGCACCACTCCCCACTGTCATTGTTGGCCGCTACTACTGACTGAACCATGGACTTCTTCTGTCACTGTTACCCCTGACCATGCCACTGACTACTGCTGTCATTAATACACCTGCTGTCAGCTGTCATAGCTGTGTAAGGCTCTTCCCATATTATGTATATTACAGTGTGGTGCAGATTCACTGGGACAGGATAGGTTGGGATGTTTTAACCTCACCACGAGGGGACATGGGTATGTAATGTTGATTAATTATTTTCTGCAAATGTTAGAACGTAATAAATAATTCTACTAATAATATTCAGTTCGCCTATATACTGCTTTAAGTATCGGTCAGACTTTTCTTCTTCACTAAGCGGTGAAGCCAACTTATCATTGCCACCGGTACATTGACATATATTGCCTGCTGGACACCTGCTGCCTGCTGAAACCACACTTACAGCTTAGTGATACAGCAGTAGGAGGTGTATAACAGTGTTTGCAATATGCTGGCTATATCATTATATTTACTTTTGGTGGGATTGTGTAGTGTTCTGTTTGTTTGCAATACACTGGCTATATCATTGTTTCCCGTTGGTAGGGAGTGTGTAGTGTTCTGTTTGTTTGCAATACACTGACTATATCATTGTTTTCCGTTGGTAGGGAGTGTGTGGAATTTGTTAAAGACCTGAATGTACCACTGATGGTCCTGGGAGGTGGTGGGTATACAGTCAGGAATGTATCAAGGTGTTGGACATATGAGACAGCCGTTTGCCTGGACAAGAAAGATATCAATGATGATCTGCCATATAATGGTTAGTATTAGAATTGATTCATAGGTTGGTGTCATTGTGTTCTGCAGAATACCTCTGATGTCATTATTATCTGCAGCAAGCCGCTGCTGTCACTGACCTGTTACATCAGGTGTATATTGTATCTTGAAGCACCCCAGGTGCTGAAATATCTCGAATCTCTGCTCAGTTGCTGCACTTCTATGTTGTAGATTACTTTGAGTACTTTTCTCCTGACTTCAAGCTACATCCAGATCTGACCTCCAATAGCAAATGCAACAATGAAAACTCCAAACAGGTGAGTGTGAAGAAACCACTGTGTCAAGGTCAATGGTCTAAAGGTCAAAGGTCAAATTTAGCTGAGCCCTTTAAGGACTCTGGCCATGAGCCCTTTAGGACTTCGGCCATGAGCCCTTTAGGACTCCGGCCATATGGCGATGATACAAGTTGGCTGTTAATAATTGGGTTGTAGTATCACTTATAACATATGCCACTTTGTTTGTACTGTTTTAAGCGGTAATCCAATAGCAGAGCTAGTCGATGGAGACCACCTGACCTCCAGTATTTACCTGCTGATCAGAAAATAGGTTTAAGGATCTTGCATAGGAATTTCTAGCAGAGTTAGCAAATTTGACCGCAGAGGGAATTTAACCCACGATTTTATGAATAAGGTGCCGCGATCGCAACTATTTTACCATCACTGCCCCTTTAATCTCTCGACTGCTAACAATTTCATCATAATATAATAAGCTTATTTAATGGAAAACGTTATAGACATGCAAACCTGAGTAGGTGAGAAACAAATTTAGAAAGTTTTCCTCCGGCTGCGGCAGAGATTAGTATTCTGTTGAGTAGAGCTTCAGAGGACATAGTCTGAGAAAGAGAAGAGACAACAGAGGTTCCATAGGGTACTATATCAGGGCCACTGCTAACCTGCAAATACATGTAATACACAGCTACTTGTTAGTCAGTATGTTTGTAGCTTCATATTGATACTATGATAACAATTAGCATTACTTATAAAAACACAAAAGTTTTTTCTAATACTTTTTGTCATCCGTTTGCCACTCTCACAGAGCAGTCTATTATAGACAGGTACAAAAATATGACTCGGCAATGGTTACACATTGCACTATATTAGGGCCGCTGCTCACTTACTAGTAGGTGCAATACAAGACACACTAACATAAACAGGAGTTCCCCAGGGTACTATATCAGGACCCTCGTACATTGCAATAGATGCTACCAAATAGTTCAATCGAAAATTGCAAAGCACCAAGGAAAAAGGTTTCGAAATTTTCTTACAATTCAATCTTCAATACTATTTTCATAATTTCCTAACAAAAGCAATGTAAATAATATTTCAATATCTCTTTTCCTTTCAGCACAGGATCATTTCAATATCATTGTTACAGTCTTTTCGTAATACATGTATCTTGAGATCGTAGAGAGAGTACATATGAGTGTCATATATATACTATTAGGCCTATTATAGTACCTGGCTCAGGGCAGATATGATCTCCTCAATACACCCATAACATGAATACACAAGGCTAATAGGAGATTCTGTGGAAGATTCCAAGCCCTCATATCTTTGCGAGTTTAGCTTTTCTTGTAGGCTAACTTGATTAGCAGGCGACACAAGATTCACTTTCACCAGTTCCATGATTAGCAAGCTCAGCATGTTTGGTCTACGTGATGTAACAACAACAGTAAGCAGCAATCCTATCAAATATGTGGGTTAATAACTACCACCAATTATTGACCAGAAACAATATACCCATTGAATGCAGTATCTATTCAGTATTTATAACTTGAATTGTACGACAATTGTACATACAAAAGGCTATGATAAAATATTACCATGTTCTCGTGGAACTGGGAAGCGTCTTATAGATGAGAGTGGAATTTGTTTATTTAAAAAAGATCTCAATTTATAAGGCACACTGGTTGTACATTTTAAAATCATTGTGTAAAAAAGATCTCACTTTTTAGATGCATGTCTTAACAATGAGGTGCACGTTATGATATAGGTCACAACCACCTATAAGACGCGCGTCCCAGTGTCGCGAGAATATGGTATGAAATAGTTAGAAATATGGTACAGAAATGCAACAATTTGCCAAATATTGCTTCATGTTCATTAATCACCGATGTCTGAATAATGGAATGACAAATTGTGAGCTATTAGTACTGCTAGGTAAGTACACTGTGTACGCATGTAGATAGTCGTTAAATTTATCGAATATGCCGAATAGTAGATCAATAAATAAAGCGTATAATCATGTACAATACATCAAAACTATAACAACATACTCCTTAATGGTGTGTTCTGCCTTGGCCAGCAATGCTGTGTGTGTTAAGAGCATTTCCAGGCCGGCACTTACGTCCTCTGCATTTATCAGCTGGCTACTACTTGATACCAACTGCCCCAATAGTGTCGGCAGCTATAAATAGATGCAATACATGCAAATAAACATACAACATAATATGATAATACAAATAAAATACAATAAAAATGCAAGAATGTAATATAACTGTGAATATAAAATCTGTGAAGAACGCTACTTGAGGTGTCGTCATTTTGTTATCTACTGTTCTAATATTTAATAAAAAACAATCAACAAATTTATATTTCAGCTAAAATTTCATCAGCCATCTGATTGATGGCTTATCTACTGTTCCAATATTTAATAAAAATAATAAACAAATCTATATTTCGCCTAAAATTTCATCAGCCATCTGATAGCTGATGGAATTTCAGCCGAAATATAAATTATTTGATTGTTTTAATTAAATTTTTTAACAGTAAATAACAAAATAATGACAGCTCTAGTAACTTTATTCTTATTAAAACTTTTTGCTCAAACAGGCATTGCTAGCTATAATTTTTTTAAATTATTATATTATAAAAATTATTTCCACTATCAATTTGATATGTAGATTGGCTTCCTTCTAGCCAAACAAGAGCTTTACTCTGGCTCACCATACAGCTTATACGGATGTAATTGCAAAAAATACTTTTCTTATCATAACTTGAAAAATTTAGATGATGGATTCATTGCTTCATAGGCATTGCTTAGAAAATATCCGCACTATCCCATCTCTTGTATTTACTAACTTGCATTATGATTTCAAACATGTCATCAGATTTTGCCCATGATTAATGGTCCAGAAGATTAATGAGTTTACATGCCCGTCAACTATGTGCGCGCAAAATAAAGATACAATTATATAACATTGAAACACAAAAGAGACTGTTATGTTATCCGGATGTTATACAAAGTATGTCATGACATCAGGATATATATATGTAATATTACCTTGATGTATGTAAAGGAGATCCAATGAATTTGGTCCAGATCTTCAGATTCCAGTAAACCAGAAACGCAAGCCCGCAATACCTCCGACACAATCACATGACCCTCCAACCTCTACAATTTGTCAACTGAACTGAACAGCACAACATGATAGCATAGTTAATATACGATCGCACAAAGCATCGTACCATAATTAGGGGTGTAACGATTCATAAATTTTCAATTTGATTCGATTGTTATTCACTTGGTTTCATTTCGATTTGATTTGATATTCGATTTAATAACTATTTTATTAGCTTTGCTATCCCTTCATTGTTTTGCCACACTATTATATTCACCGATATGTGATATCACTGTGCCAATCATTCCATACTCTTATTCAAAGAGATGAAACACGACACTGATGCAAATTCGGGAGGTTTTTATACTAAAACAATGTGTCACAATGCTACCGATATATATTCTAATACATATGGCACAACACATAATATCAAACATTTCGATGTCGAGAACAGTGAATCAAATACATCAAATCATAACAAAAATTAATTCGCTGCATCAATTTTCGATTAATCGTTACACCTCTACCTAAAATTTATACAAAGGTATATGTATATTGCTATATATAAAGTATTGATTTACTCAACAGAAGTGGTGAAACAATAACTAGTAATATTTAAGCATTCTAAAATATTTTGTGTTGTTAGATAGATTTGCAGCTGCAAGTAATAAGTTGATTAGGAAGGTTCAGCAAATCTGGAGCTTTGCATACCAATTACACTAGCCACGAGTTCAGCTCTCAGATTTGTAATGTTAAATATATCTTATATGGTCTGAGTATGCCATAAATTGGTTCTAACTATTTGCATTTTCACCTGTTGCCACTAACTGTCCTCAACTGATAGTCAACACTCAACACTCAGTTGATTCAGTTAGTCCTCAACTGCTAATCAATTGAGCACATGGAACACCCCAAGGCTACACTTTGGAAAAGTAGACAACAACAGTTGTGGGCTTTGGTAGCGAGGAGCTTGAGCACTATCAATATTAGAATATATTTATTATAATTCCATGTCATCTTCCTTTCGTAACAAAGACATTGCATGAGTGGGTGACGTGTTCAGTACCTGTATAGACTTGTATAGTGCAAGGTATCTTATAAGCTGGCAGTTAGATCTACATGGATTGCCCAAGGCTTCTATTGTTATCAAAGATGCAATAGTTGAGGTTGGACTGGTCAATAGAAACAGTTTTCCCTGGCAGACTCCATCTGTTTGCTCATCCTCAACATCAAGTCTGCAAAAAAATATAAATACTATGTACCTAGTTATAGAGGGGTGTGGCTAAATCAAGGGTGTACACGCAAAGTCATGTAACTTAAAAGGAAACTAATATGCAAATATAACCAAATGCAAAACTAAAACTTAATGTAACTAAAAAATGGTACAGCTGAAAAACAGTGTAATTATTTTAGGTTTGTCAGAAGAAAGATATGTGATAAAGTGAAAGTCTTCCAGTAAAAATAAGTGAAACTAAAAAGAGGTATTACAATACTTGAAATAGGATGTAATTGACGCGGGGTATAACAGTACAACTAAAGCCAAAGTGGAGGGTTTAGAACATGTAACGGCAATAAATGCCTTACAATGCAATTGGTATATCAAGGCAACAAAAGCTACAAATCACTGATTTGAGGTTGAAAAACCAAAGATCACCAAAAGTGATTGTACTCTTTGTTAATACTTTGTCGTAAATTTATAATAGAGAGCTCTCCAAGTCACAGTCTGTTCTAGTCAGCAAGCACTCTAAATAGTGTATATGAGGTGATAAACTCTATTTTCATGAGTAACATTAGCAAGTCTATAAATTGTAAATACAATAATTACATTTATTTTAAAATAACAGCTCTAGCAAAATATTATTAGACATGTAGTCGTCTGTGAAATGTGACTGGGAAAAGCAAACACTAGTATAAACACATTTGACCCTGATAAGGAACAGAAATAGCAATAATAATAATAATAATAATTTGAAATTGCAAATCCTAAATTTATCAGTAAGAGTGTGAAAACAGAAATACATGTACATGGTGTATTACTTATTAGCTAGTGTCCTTGTGCAGAGAGAGAGGGACACAACTCCTTGGCATTCCGTTGGCTTTAGCGGTGACAAAACCATTTCAACATGCTGTCAGGTTGCTCTCAGTTAAAATTCTATATAAAGCTTACTTTTCACATGCAGTGATGCATTTGCCCATCCTTTGTACTATATCAGGCCTTCTATCACTTAGATATGGCAGCAAGACAGTCAGCTGGGTAGCATTCCCCATCAGTGTATGGTAGGTATCTAGTACATAAGAAAATTCCCATCAAGTAACCATAGATGTGTGAGGAAAGCAGAGTATGAAGTATGAACATCAGCTACAGATGACATATTGATAAAATGAAGGTACATGTATAACCTACCATGCGATTTCTACATATCATCTAATTTGAGCGCACCATAATTAGTGTGCAAAACCAATTTTTTCATCCACAAGCTGACATTAAATATGATTAAATTTGTTTATTAGTACCAATAAAAATAAAAAATTTGGAAAATCAATTTGTGAAAAACTCTATTTACTTTTTAGTGATATTGTTTATTATTTAATATTAGTAATTATATTCCAATTGTCATAGTTGTAATCGCTTTGCAACCCTTGTCAAGGGGAATATAACTTTAAATTTGTGCCAGAAACGCCAATTCAAACTTCTTCAGATAATTAGATGATCACATGGCCTGAACAGATGATGTGAGATGGCCATTGTAATGGATATAAATCTAGTTAAACAAATCATACAGTATTATATAATAATTATTAATTTATAGATTATATTGAGTGGAGTTTGTCAGTTTGTGTCAATCAGTGTATATTTCAGTGTATAGCCTAGCCTCAGCCTCCTACTACTCTACAACCAAAGCAAGTTAAAGTGGGGAATTATATTTCCATGCTTGTATGCACAATTTGTTCCTCCCAAAATAACACAAAATATAATTTAATTGCTTAGTCGACAGGGTTTAGATCACAAACACTAAAATTGCTCTGTATTCTGATAAGTATGTGAAATGGAGTTGTACATGTAATATCAGTTTCTAACATTGCTAAGAATGGCTAAAAGGTAACACTCACATGGTATGCTATTTGTTTCAATATTATTGTTTTTGTTGAAAATGGAAGTAATTAATGGGTAAAAAATAAATGCCATTAACATCTAACCTGTATGAGTGATTCTTTTAGCTAGCTTCATCACCATAAGCCTAGATTTGCTAAGGGTGACCGCCTCTATCACCCCACAACTGGATACTAGTATAGCCGAGTACAGCCCCGAGTGATCAATCCTGTCAGACTCAGACATTTTCAACATCACTTTATACATGAGCACAAAGAGCCATGCCAAGTGTCTAGCCAGAAGGTCACAATGCTCTACAATGCTTTCTGTTGCTATGTCCATACTGAAATGCAGTGAATCGGAGATTAGAGGGAAAATATTCCTATTTAACCTTGCATATTAACTATAAAGTCAACTAAACTGACACATATAACTGACTATGTACAATGAATATAAAAAGACAAACAGAAAGTAAAATATGGATACGCTGATTACTAAAAATGTATTGTATAAAATTAAGAGAAGCTTCAATATTGTGTTGAACTTAAGCAATCAATCAGTTGTCGATAATTGTACAAATGGTGTAATGGACTCTCTCCGATGATTTCATCACCAAACTTTAATTAACGGTATTACTATCTCTGACGCAGGTATTTTAAAACAAAATTTAATTTGATTGTTTAGCACAAACGTCATGTTATGCCCTCCTTGATGAAGAACGCAAAGGAAAGACAACTTCAAAAATAATACTAATATTAATACAAACCAACAAATGAAACATGAACTTCCTCCTCAAAAATGGTTTATTAGCTATTTAAAAAAAGTATTCTCCCAATACTATTGAGAGTTTTGTAGATGTAGAAATTAATTATGCAGACAAATAAGAACCATGTTCCAACTTGGTCTGTGAAACTCACAAAAATAGCTTGGAATTCCGCTTGATGAAGTTGATAAGATCTAAGAGGAGACGTGGCCTTTGTATGTCATCAAACTGAGAGGCAGCAATTAGCACTCTATCTAAAGGCAGCACCTGAAACAAATATAGATCGATATAAAAGGAAAACTGAAGAAGTTGAGTTTACACATATTGCCCATACTTTACAGTAGTCAGTCACCAGGCCATGTGTGTAGTGTCTGTATTAAATCACTATAAAGATGATTACAATTTACAAAGCGTCTGATCAAACGAGCACAATAATTACATGAATCTCAATAGTACGATTATTAATAAAATGATTTACATGGAAGAAATTGTAGATTTGCTTGTCTAGTACATTAATATTATATTAATTATATACATGTACTATAGAAATATATAAGCGTATTATACCCAACAGTGTGTACAAAGACACCAACATTTACGGTTAAAATTTGTATATCTGATGCAAAATACAGGTATATAGATCGGAATAGTGGGCAAGTCAACAAATACGTTTAGTGCGTTATGTATGAAAAAGCATAAAAATACCATTTATTTATTCTGTTGTTATACCTCGCATCAATCTAGCAACAGTCAAATAAAACTAATGAGAGACATGAAAAAAGCACATTTGCATAGAACAATTGTAGGCCTGTAACAATACCAGATGAAGAACAGGCCTAGATCGAAGGTTGAATGTGAACAAGTATATGAATAGTAAATAAATACATGAATTTATGAAAGTTGGCATTATTAAATAACGTGCATCAGTGCTATCTGCTGGTAAGCTTTAGCATAATTACTATAAGATAGTTAACGGTTTGTAGGCCTACATCTGCCACAATTGAGCATATATTGCGACGTAACCTAAAATATGCAGCATGTATTTCACATCACAAATAATTCCATAGTCTGATGTGTGTTCTCACCTGGCTGGTCAATAATTGCTGCAGATATTCAAAGAAAAGATTGTTTGCAGATGTTCCCACAAGTGCCTCATTTAATAACAATCCTAAAATTAAAATTTATTCTTTGTTTAGAAGAAAACTTACAATATTACTGTTTAATTCAATGGAAAAAAAGGCTATAACCCAGACTCACATGCCATGGACATAAATCATGGTCATAAGATCAAAATTAAGGTCAATTTAAGGTCAAAATTAACGTCATAAGGTCAAATTAAAACAGATAATCAAAATCTTAGAAACTGTGAATCTATAGAGTTAGTTTTTCCATCCCTCAAAATAATCTCATTTATATGAGCGAAAAATTGAAATTGGACATATTGGCTACAAACTAAACATTAATCATATCTCGGAGTTCAACATCAATTTAACAAGCTTGAAATTCAATACACGAATGTCAAATCTGGTCAAATAACTATCAAAAAAGTTGCGGGCAAGAAAGATCCAAGGTCCTAAACATGTCCATGTCAATGTAAAAACTAGCATTGCAAAATCATGATGTATAGAGGCAATAAGGCATGGGTAGGCTATTAACATGGTGGATCATGATATAAAATTTTACTATGCACATTTTAAACTTGTTTTAGATTCTCGGAAACAAGACCATCTGAGTTTCACATACCAGCTGTAGGGTAGCTGCAAAGTAAGTTGCAAAAACTTCTTATTCATTATATGCTGGAATTATTGCACCCTACTCTGTCACACAAATAATGTAGACAATAACAGTCTTCGAGATGCAACAGTTTTCTCTCCAAAAAATGCATCTGTAACCTGTCTGAGTAAAGAACATTTCACCCAATAGAAATAGTAATTAGTAATACAGCACATATCCAGCTGAACATAACCGATATTATTCACAATAAACAACTTTACTTTACTTTGCTTTACAATTACAATACATACGCGCAAGTAATTCCATTGAATTCTCATCTGTCAGTGTGACATAACGATTGCATTGAACAGAGAATTTAGCTGGTGACCATCGTCCTTGCCAAGCTCTCATTATCAATGAACTCACAGCAGCTTCCATTTCACTGTATTACTATGGTGTTGGGTGCAATATTAAATATATATTAAACAGATTTTAATACAACTTCACAATATCGGCAATTTGAGATTTGGAGATTTCCTCTGATGACAATATACTGGGTACTGCAATTATACGACACCAGAACTTATAAGATATGCGCAATTGTAGTGCTTACATTGGACGGGGTGTTTGAATAAAGATCCGCAGACTATCCAATCATAAACTTCTAAAAGTGTGAAAATGTAATCGATACAACACTATAGTTTTGTAATTCATCGTTTAGGTAGGGTGACCTCCAACGTAATCCAACAATTATGCTTCTTATTGTGCATTTTTGGGCTAACCAAATTTCCAAAAAAAACTTGAAATGAAGTTCAATGCATCACTGTGAGTGTGACAATAAAATTAAAAAGCTACTGGTAATGGCTGACGCTAAACAAATGGGAAACAACAAACAAATAAACACTAACAGTAATGCAAAATTTTCATTTGCTATTGAATCTTGAGTGTAATATAGCATTGAAATGAAATCCTAAAGGCTAAATAAACTAGAAGTAGAATATAATTATATACAGGTAATATACCTCCATAAACCTAAACCAATGACATAGGCCTATCCCATTCCCTTCCCCGGGGAAGGGAAGGGATATGTCATTGCATAACATACATGCCAAGTAACTCTTGCTAAAATGAGGGATATTGGTCTTTTGGGTGGGGGGTGTTCCATTTGGGAGGGGTGGGGTTCCTAAATTCCATCTGGAAATGAGGGAGACTCCTGCAAAATGAGGGAGACTTGGCAAGTATGTTGCATAAGCCATAAAGTAAAACCTAATGAACGAAAATATCACATAAATCAATCATAAATGTATGATAATTATGTGTTGCAACAGTTTTGCTCTTAGTTTGAACAAGGAATTGAAGTGGGCCACTTCAACTCCTTGGTTTGAAAGGACAGAAAGATGCTGTCCTAGCAAAGGTTGCAAATCAAATGTGAAATGTAAATATTTGAACAATCCAACATCCAAGTTCTGACAATGCGGC
>JAOQGN010114310.1:0-18575 GCA_027564295.1 Himantozoum antarcticum
GTGGGGTTTGTGGGTAAGTGAGTGGGGTTTGTGGGTAAGTGAGTGGGGTTTGTGGGTAAGTGAGTGGGGTTTGTGGGGCTTGAACAGAAAGATGCTCCACCTTTGCTATGCTCGTATGGTATATAACGTATTTGCAACTAAGACCCATATAATGGATCCATCTAATGGCACTCATATTTATTATACATTACTCGTCAATTATGAACATTTAATAAGGCAATTAATATTACATTACTCTTAGATTACCTTTTTCCCTTGATCAAGTAGTCTATGAAGATTAACATTGGAAAGTCTTTGAAAGTTTTCTAGAAAGTTCAATGGGCATTGAAATACTCTGACAACCTTTTCGTCTGCCCCAGATGCAAAGCCGAGCCTACCAATCATAGCAAGACATTGAAGGTCGTATCCGTGTACTTGTGGCCTTCCCATCTCATACCAGTCACCTGTCTGAAGTAATTTAGGCACAAAGTTTTAGTGAAAACAATCAAATTTTGAAGCAATGAGTTGAATAATTGATGTTTATATGAACGGCTGAAAATAAACTAAAGACAATTTGCAGTTGAAAATGTTATCCTATTGTAATATCAAGAATAACAAAAATATTAGGATTTAATCACTGATCACGGGTTATCAAAGATGAACGCAGAACCAGTATAGATTATTACTATATTGGGACAACGTGGGAATACAGAAAGTATGGTCAGTGTTTATGGGTCGCCTCATGCTGCATTGACTGATATAATCATACGAACTACGTAGACTGAAGCATATGATGGTTTCCAGTTTGATTATCAACAGCAATCGGGTAGCACCAGGTATCTATACAGATCTCTAATGATCCAATTATTTAAGAAATTGCATTTATTGGTTAAGGTGGTCGGTGGATGCTGGGACCATCCACCACCACTAGACATAACCGATGCCAAATATGATAGCAAGGGTAAACCTATAGGAAACCCAGATGACTTAAAATATGCTTCTAGACAATTTGATGTTTAAATAGGTGGACGGAAAATTGAGATAGTTTTATTGTTGCATAACTATGTCAAGGTAACTCTCAGCACACAACATCCTATTTGATATTGCACCAAAGAGGCAATGATGTTTATTGTATGTCCGCTGTGGCCTGCATCTGGATTGCCAATTTATATTTAGCGTATAGTTAATTTTACGTGGATCTGCAAATAATCCAATTTTGCAGTGGATTAATAAATATACTGGTATCCGGTAGACTGGTACATCTCCATAATAATTATATCTGGCAGCTAAAGTTAGATGACAAAAACTGACATCTTTGTATATATTTAATGTTATTGGAATGTGCAGGCTGCAATGAAGGTCACATCAAAGGCAGTAGACCATTCAGGATTAGGCTAGACCTCTTCAGTTTTAGAATGAGTAAAGGTGGCCAGTAAAAAACTAGCTGAAGAGTTTTAATGTTTATCTTTTATGATTATACTACATGCTGTTTGGACACAAACTGTGGACCGAAGCTGCCAGCCAGGGATAACTTATGCCGGCCGGAAAATATAATGTCACGAGTCTTTTCATTCTTTTGATTTTGATTCTATCAGTGGAAGAAGACAAATTATTTTTTTTTATTTATATGTTCTGCTATGTATATATTTTTTGGTTCTAGTTGTTGAAATCCGTTTGTTGTCTCACAAGTGAGAAATATTGTGGTCGATTCCACGGCCGTCATATACGGTGGGTGATATGCTCTCAGTCTAGAGCCGGAGAACACCCAGGCAGTAGCATGCTATTCGAGGAGTAGAGCTATGGTTGATAGCTGACCTTAAAGTACAAAGATAATAAGAAAAGTGCCCTATCAGCTGCAGCAGGCTGGCCTAGCAATTGCCCTATCAGTAGCAGGCTGGCCCAGCAGTTGCCGTATCAGCAGCAGGCTGGCCCAGCAGTTGCCGTATCAGCAGCAGGCTGGGCCGGCAATTGCCCTATCAGTAGCAGGCTGGCCCAGCAGTTGCCCTATCAGCAGCAGGCTGGCCCAGCAATTGCCCTATCAGCAGCAGGCTGGCCCAGCAGTTGCCCTATCAGCAGCAGGCTGGCCCAGCAGTTGCCCTATCAGCAGCAGCAGCAGGCAAGTACTCATTCTCCCATTATTAATTATCTTATTGAATAGCCTGAGAGTTGTCTTGGGAATATGGATGTATTGCTCATGAGTGTGTACATGCAGCAGTGTACATGCAGCAAATAGAGGGAATAATTATTGCCGTCGTATTGAACTTTACAATCGTGCAAACCCCATATTGATAGGATAGTCCGCATAACATGAGATCTGTCATTTGATAAAATATCATATTATATTGTTATTGGTCAACTATGGTGAGTCGAGGATGTCAGAGGCACAAACAGTAGTATGATGATATGATGGCACCTGTTTCTGGATGCGCTCAATTAGTGATCTACCCAATCAGTATGTGATAAGAATCTGAAGGACTAACAAGAGTCTGCAGTCTGTACCGTGAACAAAAGGAGAAGCTGGATGACTGCAGATGATAGATACAACATGAATTGTGAGCTGGGTGATAGCATGTTTGGACTATGTGATCATAAATATGGTCTTCGGTCCAACTCTCCATCGAGTCAACCTGTATATAGATTAGGCTGTTGCATGGATATGGTTGCCAAAACCCTAGCTATGCATCAATATCCACGCCCCCAACTCAAGCGGCCTGTGCACAGACATCTGAAACAGATGAATGCTTTTTAGCTGTGCTATCTTTGACTTGCATGAGGGTGTCTACACATCAACACACAGACTAGGCCAAAATCTATTGTGAGAATGATTACCAATATTATAATTATTATAGACACCAAATTTATTGAGGCTCGAATTATCAAACGAGAACCCATCGCTTTTCAAGCTCTTACTTTCAAGGGATATTAGGTCTTGACTCATTGATTGAATGTATGTTTCATGGCGAGTAATAATTATAATATAGTATGCTGGGCTTCTGCTACACTAACAATTATAGTGTAGCAGGCAGTAACTGGGTATCAGTGCTGTTATACGTTTATATAGTTTTATAACCACACATTTTCCAATATTTACCCATTTTGCTAAATATTCCGGATTTAACCATGAGTGATCCTATTTGAGACACAATTTAATTAGAACCGGGATCCTGCCCAACCCTACATAATTAGGATCCAGTCCAGCACTACTAAACAATTGACTAACTGGACATACTTGCAGTATGAATTATGTTTCTCTCAAGGACCATGTGCAGGAATGAGTATGCAGGAATGAGTATGCGGGAATGCATAGCACATATGCATTCCTGCGTATTCCTGCGTATTCCTGCGTATCCGGTGAGGCCTGTGGTTGACACTGGAATTCGGGTGCACCATGTTGAATATAAAGCTTTCCAAGTGAATAAACAAGAGTAGTAATATTTCCATTGCTGAAATAGTGTTTGCAAGCGCATATTTTGCATTTATGTTTGGTTTGTTATGGTCTGGATGCATCCTGCATGGAATATATGTATGCACCATTTTACATATTGTATACTAGTTGTTGCACATTATCTTGGTGAATTACCCCTTTCATTGCAAACCGTTTTGTGATTTATGTGATGATTTATAGGCAATGGTGTCGAAGTCTTAAAATCATGATTTATGGCTGTAGTATTAATTTTCAACAAAGAAACTATGGCACCTATTGCTGCCCCGGCGGAAGAGAGGAATTGAACTGTAACAAATTTAGTCAGTTTGCTTTACAATTATTTATTTGAAGAGTGAAAAAAGGGAAATGTGTATAACAATTAACAGTGAATCAGTAGCCCAGAGATGAAGGTTAACAAAACAGATTAAAAAAATATTTAATAAAAAAATAAATAAAGCCTCTAGGACCATTACACATCCTTTCCACTCCTGTACATCTTGAACTGTACACCTTTGGATAGTCTTTCTCCAACTAATAAGTGTCCATAGGGACTAAAAGCACACAGTATTGGTCTTGTGGAATCTTTGACCATCAGTGCTCGATTCATGTCTCTTTTGACAGCAATAATACTGCTTTTATAATAGGCGGTGGCTAATACAAAACCGGTCTTTTTGTCCATAGTGAGGCAGGCTGGATGGTTGATACTATCGGAGTGCCCGTATACAAAAGCAATAGTGTTGTCTGTGGTAAACCCAATAATCCTTGCTTCATCTGAGACCAGCACAAGCTTCCCATGTAGGATGATGTGTGCGGGGCTTATTAAGGTCCCCTCACCTATCTTCCTTACCAGTTTATTGTTTTTATCAAATACATATACACATCCATCAGCTTGGCTACACACAAAGACATAGCTAGACGAACTGACTGCCACACCACAAGGTGACGGCACTGGTCCATATTTCTGTACTTGTATACCGATATGAGTGAACTCTTTCACACAACGATTTCGATGATCTGATACAAACACATTACCATTGTCATGTATATGGATACCCCAGGGTTCCTGAATCTTGTCAAGATAAAGTCTCTCCATGAAATGTCCATTAGCATCGTACAACTGTACAGAATGTCGAGATGTGAGAATTATATTACAATCGCCATCAAACTTAACATCGCGTATCCTGTGGTGTTTAATAAAGCTCAGATAGTGCTTCTTTTTCACCAAACCTTCAGAGTAGACGTCACTACTGGTTACCTCTGATAGAGCGACTGTGGGATGTAACTGTACTTGAGAATTCAAAAACTTATCAAGAGTTTGTTTAGACGGTGCTGGTTTTCTCGAGTCATTTGACTGAGTTTGTCCAACCTTTTGTTTAGTTGAAGGCTGTCCTGTGATGGTAGAGTCTGTTAGTGCCCGGTTTAAATCTGGTGTGGAAGGAGTAGAGGATGAGGGAGATTCGGAAGGTGAACGGGAAGAAGAGTCCTCAGTCACAAGACTATCTACAGACAACTGATGAGTGAGGATGTGTGGATGTGAAGTTGTTGTTGACAAGCTCGCTGGCTCAACCATCCTCGCTTGGTTTGAGACACCAAGTTGCTGAGGAGCAAATCCGTTGCCAAAGTTTAGAACTAGAGTAACATTTTTATCAGGAGTCTGTATGGTGAAGTTACCCCCATGTGGTACAGATGGTTGCTTAGATGCCACCGAGAGTTGCTCAAAGCTTTGCCGAGTTTCCATTACACGTGCCATTCCAACTATTGCTCCTGTGTATATCTCTGCAGATTGTATAACTATTGGTGTTATCCAAACTTTAATGACTTGATCAACCAG
This sequence comes from Himantozoum antarcticum, assembly GCA_027564295.1. NCBI lineage: Eukaryota > Metazoa > Bryozoa > Gymnolaemata > Cheilostomatida > Bugulidae > Himantozoum > Himantozoum antarcticum. The sequence continues at coordinate 5,235 of JAOQGN010114310.1, forward strand.
CAACCATAATGCAAATGACTATAGAATATCATGGTATCTGCTTATACTGTGTTGGTAATCAATAGCCAATAGGAATTAGACTTTGTTAAGGTGATTATACCTACATGATCCCAGATTCAACTCTGGCATGTAGTCCAGATGGTAACCATGGTTACATGGCTTGGTGAACAGTGGATCAAACTAATCTTTTGGGATTGCCATAATTACAGTTCATTGTGTCTTGTAATGTAATAACAATTAGTAACCGGGCAAGATTATGCTAATTAGCAGCGAGGCATGGAAAGGTAACCCTTGGAAAGTGAAGTAAATTACTGACCCATTACCATTGATTACTAATTGCTATCTAATCTAAAGCTAAGACACACACATCTAAGCCTAGGCTTTGGTCTATGGCTACAGGCAGGCATCAATATAAGTATGAGCAGGAATAGCTCATGACTTAATGTTGTTGAATGTATTCTGGCAGAGCACCATAGAAATTAGCTCCTTTCACCGGTCTCGATCTTTCCCCGCTTCAGCTGCCCCACCCCAGGTTGACAATCCCGCAGCTTTAATTTTGCTCAGTGTTTTTCCCATAGACATATTATACACATGTCTATAGTGTAGGTATATGAAAGGGACTTTGGCATTCCAATCCCCACGTTTCTTTAGGCTTTCCTCTTTTTTCCTTCAGGAGCTCATCCCAAGCTGGTGTTCAGAATAGATTCCTCACATCTCAGACAATATAATAGGGAATAGCTCAGTGTCTCAGCATAATATTATTATATTAAAGTGAATAGCTCAGTATATACTAAAGACAGTATATACTGTCTTTAGTATATAGTATACTTTAGTATATACTAAAGACACTAAAGACAGACAATACTGGTGACGGTTGGTGACACCCACTACCTATGCCTTAGTGAGTGTCCTCACACGTCTTTAACTCACAACTAGTGCTCCAAAGTGTGGCCTGAAGACACACACCATGGAGCGTGTGTTTGAGTTTGATATGATGTCAAAAATGAAAAATCACTGTTTGAGACGAGAGACGGCTGTCAACTGATCTGATATTGTGGAAATGCTGATATTATGACTGAGACAGACATCGCAGTGTCCAAGTGTATATGACAATCTGCATATTTATTTAGCGTCTGGTTTTGACAGCAAGTTATTGGCAAATAGTGAGTTACCACAGTGATAACAGTCACTTAGAATCTGGAAGAATGTTGAGTCTGTACCAGAGAATATAAAATGTCACTGAAGCCTATAGTGTGGAATTTTAGTCGCATATCCACACCAACCTCACCTTTTACTGGATTGTATTGTAGTTTCTTCAGCAGGTTGACCCGATGTCCGGCTACAAGCTTCTGGGGGAAGATTAAATTCTCACATAACCTTCTGATTGCAATACTTCGGTGGCAGCGTCGCAGCATGGTTCAGTGATAGAGTGCTGAGGTCATTGAAAAATTCAAGGGTCAGCAGCTCAATTCCTGGTTCAAGAATAGGCTCTATATATATAGTGTGGGTTGTGATAGTAGTTGCACTCGCCTCTGCAGCAATTTATATGCGGCAGCTGTTCAGTTTACAATATAGGCAACTGCCAAATATCATACAAAGTGTGAGCCACTCCATGGACCTTCCCCGCACCCGATACTTATACATTAAAATATTAATTATAGTCCGAGATCTAAAAACGAATCGATATCAGTCATTATCAACTTCAAAGTGTCAAATGTTGACTTTCCCCAGATTCTGTAGCTATGTCGCAACTGCTGCACTGCAGTGATCCGATAATTCAGGACCTTGTACCAACTAGTGTGTGCATAGAGAATATAGACTACACATCATTTGAAGTCACATTCGTTCAAGTTTTGCCATTTCGACACAAGTCATTTCCATATTGTATGCATCAGGCTTTCCTTGTTCCTGTTGTAGAGGGAAAGTCTCCAGATAGTATAAGTTTGTGAGCACTAACTAATGCTATCAACTATCACCACCTCAGCTACGGACGGCCGAGGTAGCTGTAGATAGAAACACAGTACAACACAGGCAGTGGGATTGTCTTCACAAGAATGCGATTTTATGACCCCAAACTCATTCCTTATTCGTCAATGTAAAAATGTGTGTTTACGCCCCGTGATAGAGCAAAGTACAAGGACCACTACTTCACCTGTACATACTTAAGTAGATCCACTATACTAGTTGCTAGAAGTTATTACCAGTTACCATAAACTATACCTAAACCAGCAACCTGGTCAATGGCCGGTCAAGTAGGCGCTTGGATAGTAATGAAATAGTAGAGAACTGATTGATTAACAACCTTCTTCCATGGAGCAAAGAGTCTTGTGGTCTGATCAGTACTGGTGCTGATGATGTACTGGCCTTCCGGGTCCCAAGTAACGTCTGTAACATCTCCAAAATGTCCACCAACGGCTACACCTCTACGCCACCGCTCACCATCCTAGAACAGACCGAGTAGAAATAACAGTGGGGTGAAAATTAACCAAACCAAATGCATCTTTCTTGTCAGTTGTCAGACAGAAATTATTAGAAATGATAAGCTGCCCAAACCATGTCTGTAGGAGGAGGCAATTTAAGTGTAACATGAACAGCTGATTTCTTTCAGAGAAATTTAGAATTAATATCATAGTGGCCAGATCAGAAATTTGAAATATTAAATTAACAAAATGCATTGGTACTATAATTACACATTAGTACAACAACCATAGAGCATTGTTGTACTGATGTGGTAATGTGTTGGTGTTGGCCAACAAAATAATTTGTATAGGTTACAGTGCCAAGTCAATTATATTTGTAGCCACAATAAGGTCATTTGATTGGGACACTCCATTTCGGAAGGAAAACAAATCAAAAAATGATCAGTTCATCACACAAAACAAAACGTTGTCAAATAATAGAAAAATTAGCAGACTGTTGTTGTGCAGACTTCATACCAAGCTAACAACTTAGTTTTATTGTATTAATGGGTTAGAATTTCATAGGCAAAATTTAACCTTAACACGGAACGTGGGGAGCCATTCCACCGGGGCTCGGGGGATCGGAAAGCATTATAAATACAATACAACCTGTGAGCGCTACCGAACATAAAAAATGCGTCATCACCTCCAGTTTATTATAATTATACCGTATGTCTATTTTTAAACTTTGTGTGAAAGTTTTTAATATGAAATAATGTCAATTAGTCATGATTAATTACAAAATTCATTGTCCCCAGTTGCCATTGAAGAACGTTTTATAAAGAATCATTAATTATAAATTTATGATTTATGTAGACAAATTTTAATGTGAATAGTTAACCAAGAAAAAAGACCATATAATTAATTGCATAGCATGATGGGAATGGAGAGAGGGAAGTAAGCAGCAGGCCGAGGTCCCAGCAGAATGTACCAGTATTGGTGGTGTGTTGCTTTGCATCAGAGAAACAAGTCCACAGGTAGGCTACTGTTGATGTACTGTAGATTGACAGTAGAAATCTAATATAGGTTGATCAAAATTTCAACCCTTGCAAATTACTTAAACTAAGCGAAAATTTACATGCATAGAATAAACAGCAATTCAATAAAATAACGGTCATAACCGACCCTTATTAAACTTGCGTATGTATGTAGCGGCATAATATGTTGCATGTAGCAGCATATGTGGCATGATGTAGCATAGATAGCGGGGCATGGACATATCTCTGGGTTATTGTATTTATGGAGTATGAGGAGATGTATGAGCATGAGGGGCGTATGAGCATGAGGGTGCGTATGAGGGGCGTATGAGCATGAGAGTGCGTATGAGGGGCGCATGAGCATGAGGGGCGTATGAGCATGAGGGTGCGTATGAGCATGAGGGAGCGTATGAGGGAGCGTATGAGCGTGACAGGGCGCATGAGCATGAGGGGGCATATGAGTGGGTGTATTTAGAGGCGTATGGACGTACCTCTGGATGATCGTGCAGATGCCACACAGTGAATGCCCCTTGATATCCATGAGCTAGTACAGTCTTGCCATCAGCACTGAACTGACAGCCAAATAGTCCCAGAGTGTTACCTCCCACCTCACCAACTCTTAGCCTCTCCGCCCAAACACCTGCACCCAAACACAGGCTACTAATTATACAATGTCAAATCACTCATATGGGTACAAGTATTTCCTGTAGGAATGCTAGTAAATAAATATGCATATCAATTTAGTTAGCGTGTTCAATTGTTGCATTTGCTTTTTTATACATAGGAAATCCCCATCACCAGATTTCATTGCTTTACACCTAAACAATAATTGATATGTACATTTTCAAATATCAGAGGCCACCGTCTATTCTCGGTTGTGCCCTGTGCAAGGTTTTCATGAGTTCTGAACAGCACATATAATACAAGAGCCTTGCCTACTCGAAATGACTGGGAGAGTAAAAGACCCACAAGATCCTCAGAAAAGCAGCCGACAACAGCAGTGAAGCATTATACCATACCATGGTTTAAAACTACCCGTACCACCTGTACTACCAGTGTGACCTGTACTACCAGAGTCACCTATACCACCTGTACCACCAGTGTCGCCTGTGCCACTTCTATCATCTGTGTCACCTTACCACCTGTGTCACCTGTACACCTGTGCCAACATCAAGTGTGGAATTATTGTATAATTCCTTTACAGTTTGGTCACATGACTTAGACTTAGATCATGGGGTTTGGAAACTAGAAATTGGGAACATAGTCTTAGGCGTGCTGATCGTATTGATAAGGAATTTTACCAAAATATGCTTAGAGATTACAGTTATGCTAGGTTTATACGGCCATATAGGGAGGATAAAACGATTTGCCGGATACGACAATTTGCAAGATAAAACGATCATGTCAAATTTCGCCGTTTTGCTGAAACGACATGTCGAATTTCTGCCGGTTCGCTCCTGCGGCAGGCAAGGTTTTCAGAAAAGCGACGTGATCATTTTGTTGTGATATGGAGTTATCTTTCCATTTTAAGCTTTTAAGAAAATAACTTTCCTACGGAATTGATAGATAGATATTTTATTTGCCATTCAGCATCATAAAATAATTGGGCACATGATAAAGTTGAATGTTTACAAAAAAGTAATAAAATTACGCTTAATAAAAAGATATAATACAATTAAAAAAAACAAACTTATCATTAAAATATGATATAAAACAGGGAAAAAAAAACTAATAATTGCCAATTGAACAAATAAGTCCGTGTCAATAGACCGAGCATATCGATCATGCGTGACCGGATATTCCGCGAGCAAGTTATCGGGTTTGGATGAAATCTTTTTGAAATGAATATTTATTTCAGTAATTTTATTGAAATATATTTTCATTGCGAGGGTATGACAGGAATAATTATCAACACCAGATATTCTGCTTTGCCAGATCTTCCATACAAGTAAAAGGAAGCTATATTACTTTATAAATAACAATGCATAATAATTAGTAACAATTTTAATATTAATAATTATTTATTGGATTTCCAATCCTATTTTTGATTTCATATTGGCTTTGAATTTTACTTTATTTTATGAATGCTACCTCAAGAGATAATGATGAATAATCAATTATAAAGTTATCTACTTTGATACTACTTACTACTTACTTCGGACTACTTAATTAAAATGATAATACTTTATGTTATTATTTATTTGTTAGTTAGTTGGATTTAGTCTCCAAAATACGGTAGAAATTCGACTGCCGCATTTCGCAGTTTTAAGGGTAATAATTTTAATGATACGACTGCCTAATACGGCCATATAAATCCAGCATTAGCCAACTTTTCAATAACTAAGAGACTCTTTGTTGGTCAATAAGGCTAGATTGTTGTCTGATATTGATGCTTCACAATTACATAGTGCACAAAAGATCTGTGTCATCAATTGAATAAATAAAGTTATACAGCAGAAGTGCACCAAGCATTGCCGTTGCTCTATTCGAATAGCCTGATATTAGCCACGGAGATATAATTAGAGGAACAATGTAATGGGCACCTGCCTGTTTCAGCATCTGGCTCCCACATTATCATAGTTTTATCCATGGAGGCAGTGAGTAATTTCATTGGTTGATGAGGCTTGCCCTGTTGGTCTGTAGTAGTGGGGTGCCAATGCACTCCATATACCCACCCCACATGCCCGTATAGTACAGTCTCCACTATGACAGCGTACGCTCTAGTGGCACCTGTATGTAACAATAAACGTGCCTGGTCAAATTATATTGGGAAACGTCTGCTAACATAACATACACAAGAAGCCAAATCTAGACTGTGCCATAAAGTGACATAAGGATGAGTGAGGCTGCTGGAAGGGTCATAACTATAACGTATTTTCAAACACTTACAGAACTGCCGCCTGAGCTAGGAGCTATTATATAACTTTGCAATAAATATTATTAATTTTCTCATACTGATGAGGATATGCAATTAAAATAGCGGATATCAACAAATTCCATTTTGGATGCCCAGTAAAAGGGCAGCCGTGAAAATGCAAACGTCAAAATAAGAATTTGTTTAAAGTTTTCTGCCATCTGCCTAAGTTAGTCACATCTAAACGCACTCCCAATTTCATCAAATAGCGTATCAAATAAATTTTATTATTTTACTGATATCGTATCAAAAGTAGACAACCCTATATTGACAATACCCCCCTAGTCTGCTATTGGCACCCGACTGAACAATACCAGCCATGGTCTGTAATATAACATTATTATGACAAATTGTCAGTAGCAAGAAAGATGGCAAAGCACAGCCATAGAAGCATACCATATGCATTTGATATGGTGATCCATGTTGTTCAGTTTCTTTGGTAATATATTGCTAGGCAACCAACTAACGATAATTAATTAAGCCGATGAAAAGGCGTAAGTCAGACATTTGACATCAATGATTAGCGAGAGAGAGAGCATGAGAACCTCAGGTACAGTAGTCCAATTAGATCCTTGGTATTTTTGACAAATTCGTGATTCCATGCACATTATCCGCTAGGAGGCCAACATCACAGATTTTCAGGTATTTCAGGAGATAGAAATGGTAATTGGAAAGAATTTAATGAACAATTTATAAACAATGCAAATAATACATGGATGTCAACAAATATTCACAGATTAACAACAGCTTCCGCGAAACAGATCGTTGATTACAAAATTCTATAAGACTTTAGCAAAACATAATATCATTAAACTGTCTCTCAGCATAGGAAATAGGGTGGATAGACAAATAATATTCTTACCTAACCTAACATATATATAATTACCTATCCTCACACATAATTATTTACCTACCCTCACATATATTTTCCCACCCTCACATAAGTTATATTTACCTACCGTACCCTTACATATTATATTCACCTACCCTCGCATATATTTACCTACCCTCACACATATTCAGCTTATTCACTGACCCTCACATACACTTACTTATCCTCACATATATTTACCCACCCTCACATATATTTACCTAACCTCACATATATTTACCCACCCTTTATATCGACTGAGAAGAGCTTCTGCTTCACTTTAATCTCATCAATGGGTGATGAGGGAGACTCATCTGCTTCACTGATTCTCCAAATTCTGACAAAGCAGTCTTGAGAGCAGCTAGCCAACAACAAGTCACCTTTATCTAAAACAAAAGAAAAATTATTATCCTGTCATTTTGAGTGCCATGTATTGTATCGAAAAAATCGTCAATATCGATATTTTTGCTTATATTGCTATAGGCAATGCAATATAAGCAAATATATCCCATTTAGCCCATCTCTCCATTTTTGCTATTATGCAAAAATATCGCTATTGCGATGAAGTCAAACTATACAGACTTGAGTTTAGATGCTATAAAATAAAGGTAGCAAATGAAGTATGTAATATCAAATGTTTCAAAACGCCATATAATACTTTGCCCAGCGAAGTTACTTGTAGAAAGCCAATGAAAGCATTTGAAAACAGCGTGGATATCGCAAATATCATATCGTCAATTTTATTGCTGATATCGTATCAATATCTCAAATTTGTCAATATCAGCTCTAATAACCTTCTACTCATGCCCATCATAATAGTTTTACACATCTAAGGTGCTCACAGCCTCGGCAGCAAAGACACTCAAATTGCGTTTTCCCCAGATCTCAGCATTCACTTACAAGTATGGTGTTAAAGTTGAACCACAAGTTAAGTTCATCCACAACGTATCTCCCCTTGAGGACTAGAATGTCCAGCCCCTCTGACCATAGATGTATGTGGCTACTTTTAACTTCAATACAAATTTCAAAAAAGAAGCACTTCAGCCTCTCACTACACATATAAGATGTGTGTATCCATGCATTTGCGTTCGCCCATTTGCCCAGCGGCCATCAGAGGAGAGACACTTCAGGTAACATAGCATATTAATAATATGTCATAATATAATATTCTATGAATGTCTATAATTTGTACGGCTATGTTCACAAACAGGTGCCATTGTTGGTTTGTTGCGTTTGTGCACATGATTGGAATGTTGCATCCATCTAAATTATACCCTTGAAATGACCCGGACACAAGCACTCACACTTTTGTTTTGATGTTCATAAAACTTGCTTCTCTAGACAGAAAAGAAAAGCCCATCTCTCCAAATTGTCATGGACATCTCACAGCTATCTGAGCTAAGCGACGTTTGGGGCACATAAATGAAAATGAGGAGAATTTTGACCAATCAGCATGCATGGGTAGTATGACATTCTGCATATGGTACATAATTTGTACGATTTACCATCAAACTATGCTATTCTATTTCTATGATTGCATCAATATAACAGTAGTTTGCCTGCATTATGGTCTGCATTACGGCCTACATTATGATGCACTATCTTATGACATAAACCCACCATAAAGCAGATTATGGTCTTCAAGCTTTATACATACAAGTAGTTGAAGTGTGGAGAGTTGGAACGTGAAAGTTGGCACCAGAAAGCTTGAACAGAAGATCTCCACCGAGGAATCGTGTTGGGCAAGAGCTAAGAGGGTGTTAAGACGGAGGTTTAAGAAAAAAGGACATTTGTAGGCCACCATTGATCCTAACCACTTCCACTTCCAGAGATTATTGGCACAAAGTAAAAAAAACCTGGATCCGCATCAATATTTTTAGTTTTTGTAATATAATAGGATTACCTCTCTTTTTGCACTTTCTAAACTTCAGCTACATAAAATTTATTACATCCGCCTCAAGATGTGCACTGGAAGAGAACTGGTACAATTAAACTATGAATTTATTATAATTAAATATTTCAGGTAGAGGTGCCGTCTGCCTTCTCACTGGAGATGAGAAGGCAGACAGAGGAAATTTCACAATATCGAATCTTACACCCTGGAAGAACAAACTCCAGTCAACTTCTACTGTTGGTTATTCAGATTTGAAACTGCATTGGGTCATACCAAAGCCTGTTTCAAAATGGCATAGTCTACTGCTTCCATGTGTTTTGCATCACTAATTTAAACATAGTTGATGTTCTATCAATCAGTATGATACTCTAGGCAAGTACAATTTCTTCAATGGAACGAGAACATGGGACAGCATTAGAAATCTGGTTTGTCCGTGCACAAGAATTTCGTATGAGAAGCTCAGTTAACACACTAAACTGGGCAGTGGCTGGTGCGTGGTGGTAGATGGTACCGAATAATTGACAAAGATGAATAGCGTGGTGACTTTAGACGGTGTACATTGCAGAGGCACCTGTTGAGTGGAGAAGTCTAGTGATTAGCAAAACTACACCAATCTATGATCTAAAGTACTAATGATAATATCACGATAATGTACATTAATTTCACTGATTGAGTTCCGCAATGTACTGCAAAGATATGATGTGATATTGCACTCTGTCAGTGAATAGCCTACAGCTCTAGTGTTGACAGCAAACTAACCCACAAATACTGAGTTGTAGGGAAGCACTAGATACAATCTGCTGAAGTCTTTGGCACAGACCTATCCAGTTTCCCATCAGTTGAAACGAGGGCTCTGTAGCTTGGCCATACTAATCACAGAGCAATGACGATCACGCCAGAAATTAAACCTTATTGCCAATACAGCAGAAGGAAAACACCAACCAGCAAACTCAATCAACCTATTTCGTGCATGTAATTTTACTACACTGACATAGAACCCCGGTCAAAGTAGAAACAGAGTTCAGAACACCAACTATCCATTGCCACACACTGCATCGAGTTATCTGTTTAGTGTTTAATTCTATACCGAACCAGAACTGTTGCACTGTGCAGGACCAATTACAGTGGTTAGGTTTCATTTAGTATCCCGATTTAAGCCCGAGTATCACCAGTGGAGCGTTCAGACCAATCACCAATAAACCTGTGGCTACCACACAGCAACACCCGGCTTCTGATCAGCTCCATGTGAGATCACAGCACGACATGATTGATGTCCAGATACCATGACTGTGACAAAAGCTAAAGTGTCACCAATCGACAGGGGTTATATTCATATTTATGAGTGCACTTTTATTCTTTACTTGCAATGCGTGATATCCATGTCCTACCCATACATGTATTAGTGAAGAGCCAGAAGAGCCTATGCCCACCAACTGCCCACCAACTGCCCACCAACTGCCCACCAACTGCCCACCAACTGCCCACCAACTGCCCACCAACTGCAAATGTTGAGATATGCCTATCAAATACAACATAACCAACATAATTAGTATATAATCTAAGTGGATGAAGTTCTATCATATGCATCGCAACAACCCATAGTGGAACCACAATGGGGCTTGTTGCGACAAAATCCAAATACACCCTATAATATAATCTAACTTGTTACTTGTTTAAAATGTGTAGTTTAAAAATTGTGGCGTAAAAGTGTGTTTTAAGTGTTATGTGTTTTATATTTTATTAGTGTAGACCTACTACCAATGGTCTGCGTTTGTTTCTTAGCAATAATTCCCTAAATTTAGCAATAGTGCTATTTCATGTGGTATGGAAATGCATTCAGTAAAATTACAGATATTTCAAATGTTCCAAAAATGTAATTTCTTAATTTGGTGCACAACTGGCCTACATTGAGGCATAGTGATATAATTGACATAAATATTTACACCTTTACAGATTTTATAACTTAACATTCTAGATTTCATAATTCAAAGTTTAATTAAATTTGCAGTCTGAATTAATTCTTGGTAATGTATATTAATAGCCACCCATGGCTCTTTTTATAATTAAATAGTTGAAATAATGAAGACATACTCTCAGCATCATCTAATGGCGAATCTCGACTGTACGCGCAAGTAGACAAATTTGTATAGCCAACTACCTTACCATAGTTATTAGTTGGGGAGGTAGTGTGTGGCACCGAGTGTGTGCTGCAACAGCCTATGTTTGACCAGATAAAATTATCGGTTTTGCCTCAACACAATACCATCGTAAGAAACCCCATTGAAGGTTATTTCTTTTTGCAGTGGAATATCATTGTCAGAACGGAGTTCTATGGATTGGCACAGTAGCATGAAAGATTGGATGCCCTTCCTAACTCCACCAATGGTCCATGTTGGGTTTATAACACATGTCCTGCTGTGCACAATGCAAGAGTGCTAACCACTAGACCACAGCTACTCTCAGACATTATGAGTTAATATTCTATGGGCCTTCAAAATGTGGGTAAGCTTAGTTTCCAATCATGTGGGTAAGCTTAGTTTCCAAACATGTGGGTAAGCTTAGTTTCCAAACATGTGGGTAAGCTTAGTTTCCAAACATGTGGTCTTTTTCGCAATCATGAGCAGTTGGAACTAAGGCTGCTCTCTCTTCAAGACACAAGTCTGAAAATGTTTATATGGGCAAGTAGCTTTATTATATAAGTAAAATGAGAAGCATGTTTTCTAGTTCCTATTTAAAACCAACAGTTTCGATCAAGAATCGCTTGGTCATCGTCTGGGTAAAAATATAAATTAAAAAGCATGAGATGAATGTATACACATGCAAGTATGAAGTGAACTAAAATATTGGCTTTTTTAGTTCATTTCATACATATATACAATCATGTCATACTTTTTAGTATATATCTTTACCCTGAGGGATTCTTGGTCGAAACTATTGGTTTTAAATAGTAACTACTTTTAACTGCAAACATTCTTCTCGTTTTAACTTTTATAAAACACAAGTCATTGTTTTTGTCATTCTGTTTCCCTGCACACCCATAGAAGTGGAATCAAGCACTGTAAACTATAACAACAGGCCAGCAGCAGCCAGCACTATAAGCCTGCCAGGGGCGTATCTTACACCCCCGAACGTCCGGGGAGGAGGGGGTAGAATCTGAGGGTAAAAAAAAATATTTTAATTTTTTTTTTTATAGTTTAATTTTCATTTAAACATATTAAAACCATCCAAAAAGCATCTAAAGTCAACCCCCCCAACAGAATTTTTCAACCCCCTAACAGATTTATTCAACCACCTAACAAAATTTTTCAACCCTCTAAAATTTTTCCCAACCCAATAATAAAAAAAATTTCCGCTGTGCGGGGCAATCTTCCAAATATTAGGGGGTTGAATTTCACATAATATACGCCTGTACACCCGAGGAGAGTCGGATATCTGGTAGTTGGTATCTGCTGCGTCAGATATCTGGTAGTCACACACCAGTATATAGGATATCTCGCATAACAATATACCGAGAGTTTCAAGGCGTAGCATTGAAGAGTAGCGAAAGGAGTCAAAGGAATGATCAAACCGATGTGAAGTAGGTATTACGCTAATTTACGTAAAGTAGGTATTGCGCTATTACGTGATGTAGGTATTACGCTGCATGTTCTTCTGGTGCTAATCGGATTCACTATTGTGATCTGTGTGTCTACGCATCTGTTTGTGTCTCAACCGTCAACCAAGTAAAGGGCTGGTAGACAATATACTAGAAGTGCGCGATATGACAAGTTTGAGATAACGATATGATATCGACAATTAATATTGATTAATAGACGATTACTATTTCCGATATTCACGGCATTGTCAAAAAAATTCACTTGCTTTGTAAAAGTAACTTTGCTAGTAAAAATGCAAAATGGTAATTTGAAACATTTGATATTGCATATTTCGTTTGATGCTTTAATATTTTATAGCATCTAAACTTATATGTCAGTATTGTTTGACCTCAGCACGATAACAAATCCTTGCAAATCAATATTGACATAAGCAAAAATATTATTCCGATACGATATAAGTAGTAATTATTGGGCTTTCGACACCCCAAATGTACTAATGGTTGGTACATAGTAGCCTGTGAATCTTTTAGGAATATTGCGGGTGGGGAGAGCACCCCATCCTCTTCCATTTTCGAATGAATTGGAGAATAAATGATTCGAATTTTTTTATATTTTTCATGAATGAAGGAG
>JAOQGN010114311.1:0-11770 GCA_027564295.1 Himantozoum antarcticum
CATACTAGGTGGATATTAGTTTTAGTATATGCATCAGTTAGCGGTTTAAGTTGAAATCCTGGCACATTGTATCTGTGGGTGCATGCCAGACCATTTGTGATGTCTGTTGGTTTGTAAGTAATGCAATGTAAGTAATGCCTTGTCTTGCATGAGTGATAGTCTTTAACTAAATCTTCAACATCTCAATAATAATTAGTTTGGGTATATATCACTTTATGAAATTGTCATACAGTTACTTTTCAAACGGTAGACGCAACTATCACCACCTGGTCACTTGGTCTAGGACTGTTCCAGTAATAATGGTCTTTCAACCTCTTGTTAAATAATTACATATTATTGCATGAAGTATCAGATGTTGTTCACAATCACCCTACCACACTCGGCTGCTTATATAATAAACAAGTGGGACACCACGGGATTTTAACCTACTGGCTGTCTAGACGGCTTCGCTATATGCAATAATTCAATTGAAAATGTTGTTATTAAGAAAATATTATTGATTATTTGTTGATGAATATGTTTCGCATTGCTGTAAAATGCTCACATCAGATACAGCATGACTTGGTTGAGTATAATTGGACTACTCACCATACCATTGACCCTCCCACCATATCTCACCAACTCCACCCCACAATTCACCCGCCATGCTCACACTACACCAACCCAAACTAATAGTTTGTTTGTCATATTTTTGATGATAATCCAATAGCGGAGCTAGTCGAGGGAAACCCATCTGGCCTGCATTGTACCTGTTGGTCGTATTACAGTACAGTATCGTTGCTTCTTTGGCTTTTCTGAAGTTCATGTATTTTGTTGTTATATTTGTGTCTAACCACAGATTGAAAGAGAAGATGCCATATCAGCTGAGAGAAACCGTAGTGAAGGATTGTTGCGTAAGGTAGCTGAACTAGACAGACAGCTAACAGAAGAACGACAACTCAGGTAAACACTTAAACCTTTCAAGTAACTAAGTCTGGTCTAAGTAGCAGAGTTGTATAGCTTGCCACTCTGTTCTAGTAGCAATAGCTCAAGTTAGCTGCAAAGATGTGGGTTTGAGTCTCGCTTACAACCTGTAGGTTTTTATACAGCAGAGAGTTTTCCTGCTTTCCGTTTGAACTAATAATAATATCACACTATACGCAGTGAGTTTCCCTCGACTTGCTCTGTTGTTGGATTGCCAGCTGAAGGAAATATTATGCTTGGCCACCCAATGTTAGTGTTTTTATCATGTCTAGATAAAATAAGACAAAGACTATGTAAATAAACTAAGATGTCCAAAGCTGTCCTAGTGCTGTGCTAGTGCTGTGCTAGTGCTGTGCTAGTGCTGTCCTAGTGCTGTCCTAGTGCTGTCCTAGTGCTGTGCTAGTGTAAAGCTGATTCTTAGAGGCTTGTGTTTATATCACGTGTTTGCTGAAGTAGCTCTTTGGTTATTTGCCACAGTTTAAACTCAAATTGTAGGGTTCTTTGAGGGTTCTGCCACTCAGGCTTGCCCCACAACTAGTCCCATTGCAATTGTGTTCGTGAGCCTCCTCAATTATCGTTTGACTTGTATTTTCTTTGTGTTCAAATTGTCGATGAAACAAACATAAAAACATGACACAAAGGCGAGGGTTCTAACTTGTTAAAGTTGGAACCCTCGCCATCTTGTTAAACACTCTAATACTAGTGATAAACAACCGGATATTAAAAAATATACGTTATGGCCTCAGTCTGATGACCTTTGACAGCATGTAAATACACTTTCACACTAGTGGTATAGAATGTATGTACAATAATAAGTATGTCTGCAGATTGTGTGTAGTCATATACCGTACATATAATATACATGTATTTATTGTGTTTTATTGTACAGGTTTGCTCTTGATAGAGCAAATAATGAGTTGGGTCAACGCTTAGATGAAATAGAGGGCTTATTAAAGCAGGAACAGTTGGAGGTAGGGTTGTACTAATACGGTACTCTTTATAGTACAATATGCTGTTCAACACACCTACTGCAGTTCAATATAATAATTATATTTCGATATTGTGACTTAATGTATGGTGGGGATATACTGGTTTGATATTATAGCTGGAATCTGTTAATCAGCTGTGACTTGACTGAACTATAAACTGACTGGATTAAAATTAACTAAACTAAATCTATGATATATGAAGATGCATAGGAACAATGCAACACACAAAATATTGTGTTACTGGTTATTGTAGTATCAATTGTCACTGTTAGTTGGCACTTTTCTAGCAGATGCGAAACCGGAGATGCTATATTTGTTGTTTACTTTGCTATTCTATTTCAACTTTTACTCATTTGTGGAAGTGGGAGGCGACAAAGTAATTTTGATCTTGTATTCAATAATAACTTTTGCTGTTATCGTTTTTATTGTTATTAATTATAAACAATTGTAGTTGAGTGCATGCATATCTTAGTTAAAGATGCTTAGAGCTATCATAATTATTTCAGTATATTTGTCTTAGTGTATATTTACCTGGGCTCAAACTCTATTTATCATGTTGCATGTGTCAATGATACCTGTTACTGAATATCTTACAATACTTATTTATTTACTTACTTTACTTATACACATATTATGATATTACGAATAATGGGTGAGGTTGCATTATAGAATATTGGCTGTTGACACTGAGAACAAATGTAATGCTAATAATTAAATATAAATAATAAACTATGAAAGTAGTAAGCTGATGAAGAACTCAGGAGTTGTCTTCTAATTGCTTTATATGGTCAATGGGAGGATAACTTCATTTTAATGTTATAAAAGTTGTTATTGCTAGTATTTGTTACTTTTATCATTGTAGAATCAAAGCTTCACTAGTGATTTCTTAAAGTTAAAGAAGGATTTCAGTAAGAAGTGTGAGGAGGTGAGACATGAAAAGGACACACAGAAGGAGATAGAAAGGGAAATGGTGACAGTATGTCAGGAATTAGGTCAGTTGAGTCAATGATGACTATTGATATAGACTTAAGATTGACTCAAATTGAATCACATTCAATTAAGCTTGTGCAACACTATGTTTTTTTTATTATCACACATAACATTATTTTTGGTCCATATGTATTGAAGCTGTAGCAATTTACAGTGTAGGCCTACATAATTATGCTTTTTCTTATTACAATAGACTTTGATATGCCATTTAACATCTTCTAAAGATTTAACTAACACTATGTACACTTCTAAATATCTGCAATCTTGTATCGCTTCGAAAAAGGTCTGTTATGTGGATATAGATTGAACACTGTCTCGGGATTAACTTACGATTTTCTATAGTTAACAATGCACCATCTTAGGTAGCCTCTCTCCCCACCCCCTCCCATGCCCCATAGCAGAGGAGCTTGTGCTTGGGCTACATTTGTATGATTTACAATAACATTATATTATGTGCTCTATATAATAACTGCTCAGTGTCCTCCAGTCACCAGCTTCGGTAAGTCTGATGTTTTAACAAGGACTAATACATAGTCAGTGTACATTCATAACTCCTCTGTATCCTCCTTCTCCTATTTCCTAGCCTGTGTTCCGTAATGAGTCTGTGGACAATGCTTATGATTTATGATCTTCTGCTGTGTTTCAGATTCCAAGATATCGGAACTGGAGAAGTTGAAGCTGGAGAAAACTAGGATCACTACCGACATGACTACAGTACACGAAAAGTATGCAGAACTTAACAGCCAGCTGGAAGCTATGCAATCTCTCTTTATAGAGTATCAGGTTTGTCAAGTAACACAGATCTCACAACTGCTACTGCACCAAACATAACGGACTGGTTCTAAAGCCACTCATGGTACACTGATGGTTACTTTATAAATTAGCTAAACGTTATCCACCCTCCCGTCACCCACTCAAATCCTGCATTATTGACTCGGATTGACAATTTTGGTATAATAATTTAAATATATTATCTACTGCTTTTCGGCTTAGCATTCAACACAAGAGCTAGAGTAGAGGTGGTGGTTTTAGACTTTACCCACAATACTTTCTCTTGTTAGAAGACAACATAAAATTTTAACAAGAAGTACCATAGTAATGGTCATAGGTATAGGTATAGCCATAGTAGCAGTCGTAGTCGTAGACATATATTGATAGTCATGTTATAATGTTAGTCATAGTCTCATCGTCATTGGCATATGCATAATCAGTCTGTTGAAGCTTCAGATAACAAATAATGGCTTTAGGATTGCTATATTAGGCCTCGTACCATTTATATCTTAATAAATGATTCCATATGCCAAAGACAACCAGCAATATGGTTTATTTTGACTCAACCCTACTTATCAGTAGTGTCACAGTGACTCTGGGCCAGACCTTGTAACGTTTTAACTAGAGAGCTGTAACTCACTTGTTAAGAGTCGATAGTTCTTGATTCTGTAGAAAGAGAAGTCTGATATTGAAGCTGATTCTATCAAGTTGAATTCTAAGATCGATGAGCTGAACTCGGAGAACTCGAGACTGACTCAAGACCTAGTCAGGGCGCAGAATAATGATGAGAGTGCCAGGCTTATAGATACTCGACAACAACTCAGACACATGACTAAAGGGAGAGATGAGCTTCTAATTGATAAGTAACTATTAGTACTAATCAATCAATGTGTACCCTTTATTGAATCATTCGGAGTTGTTTTCTCGCTCTGTAGAATTTGAGAATTTAGATACAGAATTTCTGTCAGAAATTAATAATGAATAAAACTCTACATTGCTCAAATAGATATTATTCTCTATCTTCCATAGTAAGAGAATGGTGACATCCAGCTTATGAATACAGGCTACCAACTTGCTGCAAAGTGTCACTGGGGTGATAATTAGCTAGTGCTACTTAATTGACCATCATGCTTCTTTGTCTATAGTGTTCTTGACAAATGGTCAGAATGTGGCAAATGCTATGATGATATTATGTTGCCAGGCTATTGTTTCCTTGGCTTTCTTGCATCCAGTGTTGGCAGTTGATTAAACAGACCTCTACGGCCGCTATCTCTCCACTAATATGTGATAGGCTGATTTATAAATTGTATTGAAATATAAATATATTAGCTCAAAGACTAGTGGCTATTTGTGAAGTAATCACCAGTGGTTACTTGTGGTTACTACTAGATAGATAGATAGATAGATATTTTATTCTTCCATTCAGTATCATGAAACAATTGTGCATATGACAAAATTGAACGTTTAGTAATAAATAGTGATAAAATAGTAATAAAATAAGCTTTATAAAAAAGATATAATGAAAGTTCAAAATAAAAAGTTAGTTATTAAAATATGACATAAAATATGGAACAAAGCTAGCTCCTCGTATCTTGGTTCCCCATTTTGGTGGTCTGTATATGGAGCTGATTGTAATCAGCTCCATATACAGCTTCCAGTGTCCTCCAGCTTAATCTGGAGGACATTCTGCATTTGTTTAAAACGATTACTAATGACCACACATATTCAGCGCGGGGCATAGTAAAATATTTAGATGCTTCGCGATATATATTTTACGGATCGGCGCATCTGTAAAATATTCAGTGTATGACATGCAGTAACTAGAGTGTAGATTGTTATCTGGGCTGCTACATGGTTGCGGCATGTGAGTGTTCAGTGTAGAGATGTCATGTCTGTATTGTTTGACTGATAAACATTTCTTTGCAAACCAACATAAATGTATGCTAAGATATTGATATTAATGATTATTTGATACGATGCACAGTTCTAGTTCAGCACGTGGTGTATATCTTGTAACTGTAGTGAGGTGCTGACTGCACGAGTCACAGAGTTGGAGGCAGCGTGTCAGGAGCTAGATAAGGAGCTGACAGATATCAGAGACAGCGCTGACAAGGAGGCCGAGTCCAAGTACGCTGTCATTGGTGGTCTGCAGGAACGACTGTCCACTCTTAAATCCGAATTACTGTCATTAGAGGGAGATAAAGAAAACTTACTTACCGAGGTAGATATGCAATGACTTACCTAATAGATATATCAGTCTAACTCAGTTGTGGAACATGTAATATATTTGCTTACGCTTGGGAACTTGCTTGTGACCGTCATTGACATGTTTGGACTAACAACGGTGTATTGAATATCTATGTACATATATATGTATTTAAAACAATATTGTTAAAGATATGTGTTTGTAAATAATTGTAGATTTGATTGTTTGATTTGTATTGGTCATTGTATACTTGACTGCCTATCGCCCACCATCGCCACATCTGTAATAATTGAAGATTTCGGTCATTCAGCCATAGTTTGACAAATGATGTAATAGCTCGTAAATGGCTGATCCTTGAACTGAAAATTGAATCGGAAAAAATTTGTTGAAATTTGCGGCAAGTGAATAAGAAGATATGCTAATTTCAGTGATGTTATATACAGGAGTGTTGTTTGGATTAATTTTTTTTGACATGTTTTGCTCGACTCTCATACTAGTAAGTGAATAAGCACATTTGGTGTTGTTCCCGAACGTCACTTTATTACATCATACACTAAGTTATCATAATTGATCATATATTTGATATATATTGATCAGGTAAATGGAGCCGTTGATGCAATGGACGGAGAGAGAAATGTTCTGCAATCTGAGATAGAATCATATCAGCAACAGTTGTCTACAGCTTTAGATGACCTTCAAGAAGAAAAAGCAAGGTCACAGGAATTAGAACAGCAGTTACAAACTATTGATGCGAAAGTAAGTAGGCCTAATGGCCACACGACATTGATTTCTATAGTCTCTTACAACAAAAGTCGCAATGGAATCTGGATGTACAGCTGAGGAGACAATGACATTTTCATGAAGCATACTGTACTGTTTTCCTCTCATACACATAATTGTTAAGGATTTTTAAATAAAATTCTATGATATAACTAAACATGAGTACGAATGTATCCCTGATGTAGTAAATAATAGTGTGACGACTTCATAAGTCTGCTCGAAAAAGTATGTTGTGCCCAGTCGCCCGTGCATATATGTTCTATATTGTGCGCCTCGTCAATCTCATCTAGCCCTATTTCAGGGCCCTCAGTTCTTGCTGCATTTAACTACTTTTAAAATGACAAAATATATATTTTTAGCCTAACTTTGCGCAATTTGACCGGCGTCTAGCGGAATTGACTTCTCAGAAGAACAACTTGTCATACGAGAATGGCAAACTTCAGTCAGAGGTTGAACAGCTGCAGAGCCAACTTACATCCACAAAAGAGGATCAAGCCAAGTTTAACAAAGTTAGCAAGAAGTTGGCACAGACAGAAACTAGAAATAAAAAGGTATCTTGTTCAATAGCGATAACATATATTCATATAATAAGCTAGCCCTATCTCAGGGCTGCTGGTGGGTTGACACGATAAAATTATAGATGCTCCCTATAACTTTCCATGCCAACCCACTTGTAATGAGAGATGGGAGTATGGGACCAATAATACGCATAATAGTCTGCTTTTATTGTCGCTGTCATTAATAGTCGTTGCCTTTGCTTATGAGTAACTTCCAATGGGTCAGATATGGATAGTTGGCCCTAAACTTTGATATCTCATTCTTTTCCAGTTGTGGAGGACCAGTACATCTATTAAGTTTCTATGCTTATTGAAATGTCCTTGTCAATTTTCTCAAATAGTACTAACAATGTCGTAATATAATAATTATGCACATGTAAGCATATATGTATGATAGGATGTGAAAGTAAAGAATGATATTTGCTACAAATTTACTTGTGCAAGCCTACGTATTGATGAAAGCTGTACTAGCTGTCCAGCGTAATGTACTAATATTGGTAATAGAGTGATTGTGTATAATGAACAGGCTATAAGCAAACTTCGGCTAGTGCTCATGAACAAATAGAACAAACTCTCTGCATGATTTCTTTTGACACAAGATGTCCAACTTTTATTGTTGCAATTATTGTTGCAATGGGATTTATTAGGTGCTTTTGGTACAGCTTCACAGCCTAGGACGCTCGTGAAGTGAATTAATGAAAATGAGTTAATAATAATATAACCAAAATGTATGTGAATCTCACCGCTGTCAATAAACGACTGCTTACCAGTTGTTTATGTGCGCAAAGGCATGAAAATCAAGCGAAACTTGAACCTTTGTTGCAACCTTTGAATGCCAGCGTGCAATGACAGGAAATGATTTGCAGCAAGCATCTGAGCCCTTTTGCTACGCTATATAACAACAACAGGCGCCGCCCTTTTATATTCACTTCCAAAAATGTACGAATAGCTGTAATTGTAATGGAGTAGCTGTAATTGTATCGGGATTTTCCCCAAAAAGGCAAGTTTCATTTTGGCTCTTGAATTTCTACGAAGTGCATGCTCATATTGCATTCGGGAAGTCGCCAGGCAGGTCACTTATATAATTTGAACGAAGGCTGCTTGAATCTATGCTGGAAGCACCTATTATCCCGCCGTTTTGGAATGTACGTACAACCCTTGTATGGAATATAATCAATTTTCGACTTCTCCTGAGCTCATATATACAGTAATAGAAAAAAGTGAGTACACGGTTCCTATGAATAACCTAGATCAGCACAAAAGCTTTGAGAAACATGTATCAAATATAGTGATGTCAGCAAGAAGGAAAATTCACGGCTTACTTATGTAGCGGAAGTCAAGGGTAGGAGAACCATCAATGATACAACTTGATAAGAGTCAAGTTATACCAACAATTACATATGCTACTCCTGGGTGGTCCACATGATATGCCAACGTCTAATCAACATCATAGAAGGAGTATGAAAACTGGCACTGAACATTTGTATCCCAGAAGCTGAGCAATTCCATGATCGACTGGCTACTGCTAATATGACAACACTTGAGCAGCATCTAACTATCATCTGCCATAAATACATGCACAGCATTATCACATCTTCTACCCATCGTCTTAAATCCAAACCATCTAAGAAACAAGGCAACAGTTAACGGCACTCCAATCGCTTGAGAGACTCATATAAATATCTCACGAACTAAAACAAGAGGAAATGCAATCCTGCACAATAGCAAATACCTGTCCTGGTTTTTCGCCGTCGCCTTTGATTCGGTGAAACTTTCAAGAACTTTTAACTACATTTATGTTTTTTGTATGTTTGTAAAACATACTTTCTTATTTGTATTTTATTTCATTTTCAATTATTTTTAGTACCGGTGCACACTATTAAATTTTAATAGGATGTTTTTTATTGTAATCATGCTCTGATTTTGAGTGGATAATAAAGCATACATACATAATAAATGGTTTTCTTATTTGACAGCTGAAACATGAATTAGAATGTTGTAAGCGAGCGCTTTCTCAAGCTGAGTTGACCTCCCAACAGCTTCATACAACGTCTGAGATGAGGGAGACAGATTACAACTCAGCTATACGGTCCAGGGATGAAGCCTTGAGGGATGCCAAAACATTAGCAGCCAGAGTAGAGAGTCTGGAAGAAGCCATTCAACAACAGGTTGGTTTGTGCAATTCTAGATACATGTACATGTATGTATACAAGATACTGTAGATGTGCAGTACTAGATACATGTACATGTATGCATACATGTATATGTATGTATACATGTACATGTATGCATACAAGACACTGTAGATGTGCAGTTTGAGTTGCAATTAAATACATGTAGTTACATTAGAACTTTGGGTATCTAAGCAATTCTTACTTCACACTGCATCAACAACGTGTCTCAAAAATTTCCCAATAAACTATCATTATGCCAATGTGTACCAATGCATGTGAATTAATGTAATTGTTTCAATGTCATTCTTGGATGAGATTTTGAAATTTAAATTCCTCTTTATCCCCTGAGGAAATACGTTTGATAGATCATACACTTTTGGTGTGAGTTGGCCCGGGCTTGAACTTCGAACTCAAACTTCTTCCCATCTAAATTTCTCCACATAATTACCAGCATTCAGAAACTATTGGTGAATCAAATCTTATTCAATCAAGTGAATTTATATCGCTATAATATTAATTTGCTATAAATGATTTGTGAGTTGAATCCTTTATTCAGGAGGAGATTAAATCTGATGTAGAAGAGAGGCTAAGGGAAGACAACTCTAAAGTTGCAGAATCATTAGAGAATATGATGGCACTGCATACGGAGCTGCAGTGTAAATATGAATCACTGCAGATAGAACTGGGCAAAAGAGACACACAAATAAATGAGTTTAAAAAAGAAAGGCAAGTTTACTGTTTGCCTAAACTCTAGTAGTGATGAGCTACAAAAAGTTTTTGTTCATTCTAATATTTCATTCATAATATTATGGATATTTCATATATATTTTATTTCATTTAATTGATGTCATTTTATGATAAATAGTCCTTTTACATAAACATAAAAGACAGCAAATCGCAATGCTACATGTGCAATGGTGATATAAAAGTGAAACTTGCAAAGTCAGTATAAAACTAATATTCAAAAATACACTGATGTACATGCGACATTGATACCATACGGCAACATCTAAAAGATATTTTGGAACAAAGATTTGCTAAATTTGCTAAAAAAGAGGTTGATATTGATGGAACCATTCAGTTTGCTGAGAATATTAACCTACATTTATTGAAACCCAATATGCTGATGTTTTCTCCAGGAAATGTTGAGATTGTTCTTTAGTGGATCTGTCCTTATTAATTTTTTTATAACGTGCTGACTTCAGTCATCCAGAATAAATTGACTGTCAACAGCACAAATCAGACTGTGTGTTGTGGTCTGGGAGCATTGGGGTCTAACATCAATATATACATTTATGTAAAAGAAATATGAACCAATCTCAGCTAATTTAAAGATATATTATTTATATATTAGAAAGAAACAGCAAGATAAGTTATCAAAACAAGAGAGTCAATTAGAGTCAACGTCAGATAAATTATCAGAACTTCAAGGAAAACAAACTAGTCAGGTATGAATTAGTAAATGCTATACTGATGTCTGCCAAAGCTTGCTATCTGTCATCTGCATTCTGCATCTGTTTATCTGTCTATATATCTGTTTATCTGTTACCATTCTGTTTGTTTATCTGCCATCTCTCTATATGTATTATCTGTAGGTTGTTTATCTGCTAATCTGCTATCGACCAGTCTTCTAAGTTTCGTATCTTAGAGTTATGCTTGATAACAGAGTAAGAAGGAATTGTGCCAAATATTTTCTTAATACTCATGTTGATAGCTATTGCATTGCCACCTAACATCAGATAGCTATTGCATTACCACCTAACATCAGATAGCTATTGCATTGCCACCTAACATCAGATAGCTATTGCATTGCCACCTAACATCAGATAGCTATTGCATTGCCACCTAACATCAGACAGTGACTGAAAAGGAATGCCGGTGTACATCAGCTAGAAACTGCAATCTGTAAATCCATGGCGTGACTCGATATTTCAGTTTGCTATTAGAAAATAAGCCGATATATTTGACTTGTATATACCTAGACTAAGAACTTGGAAAGAGAGATCAAATCTGTCAAGATGGATAACTCCAAACTGGTTAGAACTTTGCAAGACACGTTAGAGCTCAATGAACAATTGAGAGCACAAGTATCTCTACTGGAAGAGACTCTTTCTAAACAGAGGACGGAATGTGATAAATTATCTATGAAGAGGTTAGTGTAGCGAAGCAGTTCCTAATTCAAACATTGACCTCTGCAGTATCTTACAGACAGGTTGAGAACTGCTAATGTTGTGTTTTCTATAATTTGAATTACATTATTATTTAATTATTTCATATATTTGTAAGCGCTCTATGAACTTGGAGCTTTTCAGAGCGCTATCCCAGCATACTAAATAGAAT
>JAOQGN010114422.1:0-11768 GCA_027564295.1 Himantozoum antarcticum
TTTACAAGACTCCCTAGCTACATAAAAATATTGTTCTCCCAGAAATTATAATTTTTCATTGGTTATTGTTATTTTATCCAATTTAAACTTTTTTGGGCAATACTCGACTGTTAGCTAGCACGTTTTCTATTACCATCTGTATGTCCTGACTACTGAGTATGTCCAAATGCACCTTACACAAATAATTTAACTGTGCAACTTTCTGTAGATTCTGACTACATATATAATGTACCGCTTGAAAGATGTTAAACCTAATTAACATAAAATAAAAAACAAAAATATGTCAGTTCACCAACAAAATTCATATTTGCCCATGAACCGAAATTGCTTTAGTTTACTGATTGCGTAGCATCAGCAGCACATATTCATAGAGTTACTGTATTGTACTGATCATGGTTATTGTATAGCTTTGGTACTGATGGTACTGGTATGATTACTAATGTAATCATACCAGCTCATCTCCACACTGCCCTTCACTGCATATGAGTTACTAGCCAATCAATGAATATTCTCGCTGTAAAATATTAGGTCACCAGCGATTGTCTAGCGAGTAAATATACATCGCTCAAACTTGAAAAAGGGACAGAGCTTGGCAGCCAGAGGGACACATCGCTCTATCGTTAAATACATAACTTGCTTGTGTAAGGGCCCCTTAATGCCAGAATAAAATTCATAGCTATTCTGCAGCCTAAACATGCAATGCCGGTGTATTTTTTAAAGTTAATCTTATATGCAACTGATACAATCTGCTAAAACACATTCATATAATTAACATCCTTCTTTACTGCTGACCCTAGTGTATGATATACAGTATGTGTAAATTATGTACCTGAGGAATGTTTGATGGCACTACCGAAAGAAAACAATAATTATGCCAGATGTTTAATATATAATTTCATGCTTTTATTACTTGATAGTTTTCTGTAGCCTCCTTCACTCATTGCTTTTTAACACGACCAATATTGCTGAAGACAATGCTCCAAGAGGGCTGCAATGCTGATTATAGTCATACTTTGTGTATTTATTAGAATAATAACTATAGCTGAGCGAGGTTACACAATCATTAGAAAGTACCCTGCTAAGTGCCATATTACCATAATTATTTATCTATTTGTGTTTTATTTTAATATATCGAGGTCATATCTAGTGTTCTTCTTTTGTCAATGATCTTCACAGGAGGTATTGCATCTGAGGCTGAAACAAAATAGCATTAATCAAATATTTTGGTAGAAGCAATATTTGCATGTTTTCAGTATTTAGCAACAAAGAACTTGTTTCTAACAGCTACAATTTCTAATAAACACAGTATCATAAATTAAATTATAGTCTGCAATAGAAATTAGAAAAAAAAATTGAAATGCAGACTACCAGATGGTGAAGTAGTGAATTGCGCCCCATGAACAAAAATTACAAGTTTATCAGAGGAATGATAATTATATTAAGACAGAAATAAATTCAGATAATTCTTTAATATTGCATGTAGATATTATTTTGGTAGTTTGTAGTCTAATAAGTACTTAAAGGTGTACTCAGACCACTCAGGGGCTAAGGTGCGGACACCACTAAGCCACCGTGACTTGTGTCACGGTGACTTAGTGGCTTAAGCCTGCGGCTCCACGCATGACCCAAGTTATCTGAAAGGACTTCGGTTCAAGTCCCACCATAGATTGGGAGGTTTTCGTCCTGTAGAAGGGTTCCTCTTTGCACATATCGAAACCCTATGCCAACACAAAAATATGTGGTGTGGACTTCCCTTGATTAGCTCTGTTATTGGATTGCCACATTCAAAAATAATATCGCTAAAGACAGCGAACTACAAAACGAAAGTTGATGGAAAATTTCTGCAAATATTTTTCGTGAATTGAAATTTATAGATTAGGTGTTTATGGACGACGATCGTCTTCTGGAGCGGAGTAAAAAGGATGACTATGTCCAATACTGTTATGAAAATGTGCACTACCTTAGAATACCCATGTCTACGATCAGTATAAAAGGAAATGAACACTCCCGAAGCAAATCACAGCCATTCCACTTGATAGATTTTTTATTAGATGTTTCAGGAGGATGGTGTTTCTTGTTAGTACATGGTGCATGAAATTTGTATGAAGGTCGCGATCCATTCCATTATCGAACTTCACTCAGTATGGCACTGAAGTTATATTAACTCTCGGAGAGGGTGTGAGCTAGTACAGAATATTTAATTTTAATTGCTTTGATCAGGTAAAGACAAATTCGGCATTCTTTGAAGGCGACAAGTGTGCTTTCTGCACATAGTTGCAAATTATTTCCTATATTTATTCATTCATTTTTGAAACGCAGTTCACAAGCATTCATCTTGACCGAAAATGGGCATTGACCCTCATTGCATTTTCAAGCATATAATTGGGAATTTACCTTGCTAGTTAGGCACAACTATGTTTAGAGATTCATGGGAGAACTTGAATTATTTATTTACCAGTTTGATGCCTGTGATATTGATGGTAGGCGATCAAAATGAAAATGATAAAAATAGTGTTCAGTGATCGCCTTCATTTTGCTACGCTTTGTCTTGTCTTGTCAGGATGTGAATGGCAGCAACAATCTCACAAGTGTAACTATTCCTGCGAAAAGCAGTCACTCTGAAACAGGTAAAGGAGAGAAGATAAATATCTTACAATACTAGCATTCACTAGTTTGGCAACATCAATGATGTTTGAGAATGAAATGCTGCAAGAAAACTGCATACGCAGTAAACAATAACCTTCAGACATAGCTTTAATATTGTGAAACAAACATAAATCCAATGATCAATTGTATCAGAACAAAGATAGGCTCAAGATATTTGAGATGGTGTACTTCCATGAAACAGGCCAACTTTAGATAGGCCTAGTAATCGATATAAGTAATTAATTATTTTAGTATGTCTATTATGATATTTCCATACATAGATTTATCTAGTATATACATTATATTCATGTGTGCACGCGTACATGCGTAGATGCATACATGCGTACCTGCATACATTCATTTCTGAGTGTTTTTATATAGCAAAATGTATATACATGTACATATGTGTAGCTACTTACCCATTCTCCAATTGAGTTTTCTATGAGGGTATGATAATTGAAACAGCTAAGGTATACAGCACCAATAATAGCATTGTAGAACTCGTTTTTTCTATAATCATCGTAATCCGAACCCGAAATGAGATTTGTCAGCTTAATAATTGAGTAATACATTGTTATTAGAAATTTCCATCCCATATTGCTAACTATGCCTTGGATGATTATTCGCTCTCCAATAAGATCTAAAAAAGTTCCATGAGGACAACTTAAGTTTAATATACGTGTACAAATGGATACATTGCAATGAGGTTTTAAGGGTTACCCTGGCAGGTCACATGCGTATAGTTGTGAAGATAATTAGTAGGGAAACCAACTATACATGCACAAGCATTTACACCACAAAAACTAAAGGTGCATATTAGGGTACGTCTAGGGTTTCATATAAATAGGTACCCTAGGTGCATTACCAGCCTGGATCACAGGTACCCTAGGGTGCCTATTTAAATGAAACCCTAGTTACCCTAATGTGTACCATTAACTTTTACCGCATGCAATGATTGGCTATATTGGTTATAACTCCATTTGGTGTAGTATGGATTTTCTTGAAGGTTTAATCACTGATTGGCAAATGAGACCTGCTTCCTGGGAACTTAGTATTAACTCCCATACAATTTGCATCCTTCATGCAGAAAAAAACTTTAGTGAATTGAGGTAATTGTGGAGCAAATAAGAGCAGGAGTAAATATAGGCATAAATTCATGGCAAATTGCAGGGAAAACAGAGGTGAAATTACAGAAACTATTAAGTATTCACTCCCTTTGGAGTAAAATGGGGGTAAACGTAATACAGCAGTAAATGTTCGGACTAAATAGTGATCACCCATTTCATGGCAACTTTTACCCCGCTTGGGGGTAAATTGAGAGTAAATATTGGAGTTTCTCCTCAATTCAGACATGATTTACTCTTTGGAACATATATTTGATCAGAGATAATTATGCTTTATGCATTTTTTCCAATCTATGCAAGTATGAGGGGATGAATAGAAGACTGAACCGGGAGCAATTAGGGAGTTAATAATATACTCTGAGTATACAATTCAATGATCTTGCAAATGTGTTCCCAAGAGAGAGCAACAATATTGAGGCTTCCAAATTCAGACATTATTAGCCATCTAAAATACATTAAACCAGGACTTATCTCCCTTGTCAAATCAAAAGTTGCGCATTTTTCATCTTAGTTTCAGTTTGGCAAATATTTCGGTTTACAAAGTAGGAAAAGGCATAGCAGTTTATTCGTAATATTCTTATTTGCTCCATACTTTGTTTGAAAATTGATACATTGTGATTGATATAAAGACATCTGACACACCCATTTGCAAAATACTATGATGACTATGTATGTACACAATAACTGATCTCCATTCAAACATTTGATTATTATCATTGGATATGAGTCCCATTGCCCTTGGTATCCAATGATGTTCCCAAAATGCATAATTCCAAAGGGACTTGTGCCTGTTCTTGCATTTTACTACCTTGCAAGAAGGTATGCAGTATTTGCAAGTTACAAATACTAAGCAAATATTTACCCCTAAAAGCAGGAATTACTTCTATCTTCCTAAATAATTTGCCACCACCAGATAATTTGCCACCACCAGCTACAGAGAGCAGTCTAAATTTGCCCTCTGTTTGCTCCCTTTTTCGGCTACCATCTGATATTTACCCCCTCTTACCACTTATTTACTCCCAATTTACCAAGTTAATAGTACATAATTATCAATATTTCATCCTTATTCACTTTTTATTCACTCCCGTGGGAGTAATTTCGGGGTAGTTTCCCAGGTGTGAATAATAGAGAGAATTGGGAGCAACAAATTGGTAAATTTTATATATTAATTTTGGGTGTGTTTAATCAATATGGTTGTCTGGGCATCTGGCCGAAGAGGGCATATTTTCTCAACTCATCCATTTATGTGTATACATAGTTCTAAGTGTACGCACGACAGCATTGTAATGGATTTTGGGGGTGGAAGGACATGCTCATGATATTACAGTGTAATATGTTCCACTACAGAGCTGGTCAATTATCCAGTTGCAATTATTAGGCTTAGGAACCAAAAATATATACCTAGTAGCAATCAATAGTAGTATTATGGAGTTATAGTACTAATGTACTCTTGATTGCTTGTTGTAAGGCCCATAAGTCAATAGCACAACTATGTGTGGACCGAACTGACCGGCTACTGGTCCAAATTGTTTATACGACCGATTTACTATGACTGTGTGCCCGAACTGTCTGTAGGCCTAAACTGACCTTGCTGTGGTCATGAACTACTGTGACCCTATTTGTATATTAGACTGGCCCTAACTAATCGAGGCTTGGGCATCACTCGAATTAATGCAAGTAAAAGTTTATTCCAAGTAATACATAGGTATGCAACTCCATTTAAAAATAGTAAACTGCACAGTGGTGCTGGAATTTATAAGTATGAGGTGCTAATGACTTTCCAATAGCATTTCCCGACATTGGAATTCAGTGGACATGCACAAACTAATTAAACTGACCATTAGCTTAGGCAGTGAGCATACTGGCTAATTAACGTTAATTAATAATTACATTAATGGGTAATAGCTCTAACTTGACTAATGAGGGTAGGCCTACCATAGTTCCTGCTGGAACTCAACCAGGTGTATGTTTCTGACAGTAAAATGAGACCATTACTATAATCGCAAGGGTGTTTTCTCTAAGGTTCTATTAACATAGTTATATTTTGTAATGAATGCAGTGAATTGATTGGGAATCAGTGCAGCCTAGCTGCTGCATGAAATAAAGCTGACAATGAAGGATTATAGCTTTCCAAAACAGTTTGGCATTAGTGATTGATGATGTGTTCAATTTCATAATCGCAAATATAATAAATGTATTCCCTCTGTAATCTAAGGTAAACATAAATTCTGGCAACCAGAATTTGCAACATCGAATTTCCAGGCAATCCGAAATGCCCTGTTGTTCGTCTCTTGCCAGGTCTTCTGCCATAAAGCGTCAAATAATGCCATTTCAATCATGCAGAAGAATCATGCTGCTTAGGTTTCCGAGTTATTTTTAGCTGTTGACCCTTAGTGTCTTAGTGGATATCCAGCAGTTTGTTGCTAGGCCTAGTAATTTATCTGGCCCACTGCCATATAGCTTTGCATATGCAGTAAGTGTCATGCTGAAAATCATCCATGTTTTATCCTCATTTTGTAATTATGCTTAGACTTTGTTCTGCACAGTTTTTGTGTAAGGCGGTCTATTCATGGCATTGTGTCAAGTTTATTCTCTTGCTGGTGATGCGACAGTGTTTTTCAAACAGTGTTTGTCAAGTCTACCATTGATTGTTGAAACAGTCTGCTTCAATATTTAGTTCACATTTTATATCAAAAAGTTGTTGTCCTCTGGTGCAGCTCATGCAATATCACTTCTTGCCTTGTTGGTCTGATTTCTCACTTTATTGTGGTTTTATACCATTGTGTAGATGGTTCTTCAGATGATAATCATTCGCAACCGTAATCATTGCTTTCAAGCAGCGCCAATTTGATACTTGGTTCAAACATACTCTTCAGCATTAGTCTGAATCAGGTCCCATGTTTTACCACTACTTGCAGGGAAGTCTAGCATCTGCTATTAATCAAACAGATGCTCAAATGGCACCTGTTGCTATATGATTGAAATTGCCTGCTAGACATATGAACTGGCAACACATTTAGGCTCAGACCTAGTGAAACAATATTTGTTAAGTAGTGTCTGATTTGTTCAATTTCAAAGACATGTTTTGATGGTGGGTTGTAAATATACCCCAAAATAATTTGGTATTCCTTCGGTCTGTTAGCACTTCAACCATAGGACTGATATTACTGGTGAAGAGTAATTATCATGCAATTTAATACGTACTTGATTCCTGACGATTATATATAGCCATGGCACCACATTATTTCTTTCTTTTAGTTGCATGCGGTAAGATCATATCCAGGCAGGCTTTTAGCAGTTTCTGTTAAAACACGATTCCAATCATCCTCATGATCCAATCTCAACTATGATGTTGCTCTATTCCCTCTGGCTAAACTAACTTAGCTCAAGGTTGTGATCGGCAATTGGTTATCAAAACGGCAAGGCTTTGCTAAATCTCCTTGTGGCAATTTGCTGCGGCCTGATTTATTCTATGTAGTTGGCTGATAGCCACATTATAATATATAAGCCCTAATCCTGCGCTATGCTTTAGCTTGTATTTTATGGTACCTCTTATCGGTTGCTTTCTGAAAGCTTGAGAGAACAAAGTTAGCATTACACAATTTGAAATTGTTGGTAAGTCCAACATTGATGGTGGCTTTTGCTGCTCCATTTCCGCTAGCCGTCTGTTGTATTTGATGTTTTCCAGGTACCATTTGCGAAGAAGTCCAGTATAAAATTGATTGTGATGAGATATTCAGAGGGGTATATTACACCCCAAGCACCCGATCATTCGCAGTTGAATCTAAGGCTAAATGGTTTTTAATTTTTGATTTTCATTTTCATTTCACTTTCTAGTCTTTTTCTTTCAATTTTCACTAAGCATACATTAAAACCATCAAAAAACATCAAAAGTCAATCCCCTAACATATTTGTTCAACCCCATAGCAAATTTCTTCAACAGCCTAAGATATTTCTTCAACTACTTAACAGATTTTTTCAACACCCTAACAAAATTATTCAAGCCCTAAGATTCTTCCCAACCCTTAACAACAAGTTTTCCGCTGCTCATGGAAATCTTGCAAAATGTTACACTTCTGAATTTCACATAAGAGTATAGGCCCCTGAGACTCTTTTCGATTGTTGCGATTGTTGAACCGCCTGACCTCAATATCTCCCGACAGCAATGCATTTAATAAATATGCCCTATCTTCCAGAGAGCACTGAATGACAGTGGGTATAGTTACCAACTGACGTATACTGAACCACAGACCTCAGGACCTTACCATAGCATAGCCATAGCATCGTGGCCATAGCATACCATAGAAATAACCATAGCACTGGCGGAACCAGTAAGAGGAAGGCTACATGGTTCAACCCGCCTATTAGTAAAGATGTAACCACCAACATTGGTAAAACCTTCCTGTATATAATTGATAAAGAGTTCCCAGCCAGCAGTAAAGTCGACAAGATCTTCAACAGGAATACCGTTAAAATTAGTTATAGCTGCACGAGTAATATCCAATATGTAATTAATGGACATAACAACACCACTCTATCCAAATCTGCTACAGCTGCCACTCTTAGACAATGCAACCGCCGCAACAGAGAATTGTGTCTGTTAGATGGTAAATGTATCACAACATCGGTCCAATACCAGGCTACAGTGATGACGAGTGATGGCAAGCCAGACAACGCCTATATTGGACTAACTGAAGGTACTTTTAAGACCAGGTTCACAAATCACAAGACGTCCTTCAAATATTCCAATAAAACACAGCAAATATAATTGTCATTTGAAAGATGACAATGTTGATTATTGTATTAAACGGACCATCTTAAGACGTGCTAAAGGTTATAGCAACCATACAGGCAAATCCAATATGTGTCTGTGGGAAAAGTTGTTTATCATATTGGCAAGCCTATGTGGGAACTTTAAGCATGAGAAACGAGATGTTTTCATCATGTAGGCATACGGCTAAGTTTCTATACGAGGCAATTGCGTCACTTAGATTATTTGGTTTTTAATTATCAGCAACCCACGGCTTTTCATTCATATCAGTAATTGTGCGTAATATATATCATTTGGATTTTAGTATGTGTAATTTGTACACTAAACATGGCTTTTAGGATTTCAATATTTTAACTGTTATGCTTTTGAGATCACTTGCTATATATCCGGCTTTATATCTATATATCCGGCTTTATATTTAATGCCTTAAGTTCCATCTGAAATAACTCTATATTATAATTATAGTCTTCTGCATATTTTACACATTTTTTCTGATGATTGCAGCTTGCTACATGAAATTAATAGTAATAAAATATTTTAAATATACATCTTTAGTTCCTTAATTTTTTATCATATTTCGTGTTTATACATATTATATATGTAAATAGTAGGCCTATGCATATATATATATATTTATATATATATATATGCAATATATTTACATATATATACAAAATATTAAAATGACTGGCTCTCAAGTTGCTACCACCACATATAGTGTATACTAAGCATAGATAAAAGCAGATACTGGTGTTGGATAACTTACTGTCCATTTCTTCAGAAAATTTTAATATGTTGCCTGATGATTTGCACCATATTTCGCTGCACAAGGCGTCGAAATGGTGAGCTCCTTCCTCAGAAAGCACATTTGGTGAATCTTGAGCTACATAGAGAAAATAAATTATATTGTTATTAATGTTACCATGTGCATACATGTAAATACATGTAATACACTGAACTAGTTTCCCAAGCTTAGAATAGTGATGATGAGTTTATTTTGTGAATCGTTTAAAACATTAGTGAAGATCATTTCTAAGCGAATTTACAATAAACGCATTAAAGTAGTGAGATGCTTAGTGCTGGAATTCTTAGCAAAAGTGAGATGTAATGCATAAAATATTGCCTAGTAAGATAACTTCTACTAAATTAGAATTAATTGAGGTACTAAAATTACAATTATATACTTTATGTGCGAAGCAAAATGTATAAATGGCATATCTTTTGAGTACATATAAGTACATATATATATATATATATATATATATATGTACTTGTACATAGATTTGTGCAAACTATATAGAATATGAATATGTATACAGATAATGTAATGTAAAATCACAGGATAAAATAAATAATGGTCATACTTAGAATTGAGAAATCAAGTTACATATACAAAAACAACAACATTGCTCATCAAAATGTTGACTGAAATAATATATGTTTTAAACATAGTTTTAAATCTCTTAAAAGAAGTGGTCCTTCTTAAAATGATAGGCAAGTCGTTCCAGAGTGCCAGAATAGCATGTCGATAAGATTTCTTGCCTACAGTTACCAGCTTATGTATAAAATCAACACTAAAAGTTTAAGCAAGTGCAGAACGTGTAATCCGAGAGTTGCTAAGAAATGATTTAGGCTCGTTTGTATTGCTAAAGTAGCAAGGTGTTGGGGAGTTGTTAGTGGCGTACATAGTTTGTGATAATCTGCATACATAATGCAGATAGTAAATGCGTGTAATTTATCCTAAGATGGATCGGAAGCCAATGAAGGACTTTAAGTTGTTGAGTGGCAGAATCCTACTTCCTTGCACCGGTGATAACCTTAGCACAAGCATTTGGAATAGTCTGCATCCTATTTAATGTTGATTTAGGAAGATAGTAAAACAGTGAGTTACAGAAGTCGACTCGACTTGTAATGAACCCATGTATGACTGTTTGAAACAAATTTGATGGTATGAAGTTTTTGACAGATTTTATTCTTTTAAGGTGAAAAAATTATGTCTTTCTCATATTAGAGATGTGCTGCTGAAAACATAAGTTGCTATCAAAGATTACCCCTAGATTTCAAACCGAATAGGATGGCTCAACGGGAACCTTATCATCTAGCTTTAGCGGCTCATATGTAGTTTTGAACCTAGAGAACGGAATAAACACAGTTTTGTCTGGGTTCAATTTCAGTTCATTCCGGAACAATAATTCACTGATGACCTTGAACACTTGGGTAAGTTTCAGCCTTGCCTGAAATTCGCTATGCCTATCAAAGCAAACCCAAAACTGGGTATCATCTGCATACATGTGACAGTGGGCCCCAATATCATGAAGCAGATTAGGGAGACCAGACATAACACAGTTGAATAACACTGGCCCAAATACGCTACCCTGTGGTACACCTAGACCACAAGCTCTGATAGATGATTTTGATGAATGAATCTTTACATAATAAGATCTATTTGACATGTAAGATTTGATCCAATTCAAAGCTGTACCGTTAATTCCAAAAGATGCCTTTAATATGGATAATAGCTTAGAATGCGAAATTGTATCGAATGCTGCTGACAGATCTAATAGAATGGAACATACAGATTGACCACTATCTAATGCAGATCAGATATTTGAATACACATCAAGTAGTACAGTCTCAACACTATGACCTGGCCTATAAGCTGACTGATTGCTATGCAGCAAGTTGTTACTATCAAAGTGTCTTTGAAACTGTGAATTTGCAGTAGTCTCCAGCATTTTGGATATAAGTGATAAGTTGGAGACAGGTCTATAAGATTCTAGAGCGTCAACGTCAAAAGATGGGCCCTTTAATAATGGAATGATATGTGAGGTCTTGAAAATCTGTGGAAATATGCCCTGTCTCAATGACATATTTATCAACTTGCAAACAGAGGGCACAATAGTGTTCCAATGTGCTTTATAAGCAGTTTGAGAGAGAACATCTATTTCTGAGCATTTTATATCTCGCAGTGAGAAAATGTTATCAATAGACAAGCTGGCAAACTCATCAAAAACAGCAATGTTGGAATCCTCAATGACGTCGGCACGACTGATTCATCAGGTGAAACAAGCGGGTTATGTTCTCAACTTTATTATGAAATAAATTAACAAAAGCATTTGCCATTTCTTCATCAGAGCTGAAATTAGTTGCCAATGATATTGATTTGACTACAGTAAGGTCTTCGATGGATTTGAAGAGTTGCTTGGTGTTAGCACAGTTTAGTATTT
>JAOQGN010114533.1:0-11765 GCA_027564295.1 Himantozoum antarcticum
ATTAAATGTTAGCGGAATTAATTTTTAGCGAATTTTCCATTAGCAAAATTAGCTAAAATTAATTCCAACCAATAATTTCTTCCAGTAGGGTACATGTAATATATGTACAATTATACAGAGTTCTTTGTAAGTAAATGACGCACCTAGCCACATAATGTGATATAAGATATCTGTGTCATTCGTGTCTTGCTGTACGATTGTATACAATGCAGGAATGCACGTGGGCACAGTTACCTGAGAGATATGCTCAACCCTCTCATTACCTCCCTACTAGAGGACCAGACAGTCAAGATAAACACTAACCCTATAGAGGTGTATAAAAGCTGGGTCAATCAACAGGAAACCGAGACCGGTGTACCAAGGTCAGTCTCACTTTGACCACTTTATTATACGTCTAACGATTATTAATATTTGGGCATGTTACCGTTAGTTTGCTCCAACTTCTGGGAGTTGTCCATCACTTTGAATTTTAAGAATGAGAACTGGAAACAAAATTTCTCTAAAACGTACTTTACTGTCGATATAAACTTTGTAAACATGAAACTACTAAACCTCGTAAAATCCACTTGTATACATGCTTGACGAGTTCAATGATTAGCATAAATTTCTATTCTTGTATAACATGGTATGTTCGCCATTTGGAGAAAAGCATTGTTTACCAATGGAAAATGCATTAGTCTAATGAAAATCAAATTGAATTTAGTCTAGGTCTAACATCTCAGAAATGAGTTCTGAACTCCAAAGTGCAATCCACCTGCAGTAGGTTTACCAAGATTTTCCGACGTTCCATGTGAAAATAATGAAATATAAAATGAACTAAACATTTGAATTGGATTCTATTTGTATTTATGTATCAGGCTTTACAGAAATGGACACCATGTAGATTTCTTGAGATTATAATTGTTATGTTACATGTAGTAATCCCCTTAGTAATCAGACTATTGATTTTGTCCTCAAACTTTTTGTCAATGTGCACAAAATATCTGTTAATACTTACACAATTATTTGCTCACCAGCAATTATGTTTGTTATTTTTGTCTTGCTTTAATTTGACACTCCTCACCATGATTGCATTGGCTATGTTCTTACATTTTGTTGTACACCATTGCACAACATGTAAAAGTTTTGTGCGGTTCACTCAGCAAATATTTGTGACAAAAACAGCTCTGCTGAAAAATAAAACCGAACTAAAAAATATCTGAACATGGAAACTACAAACATGCTTCAATTGATGTTCTAGTTTTGAAAGGATGACTCACTGGTAGAGTAGATGACTCAACTATTTACTTGTTCATATTTGCCATAGTTCAAATTTTACGACTGTTCAGGCAGCATTACGGTTATATTTTGTATATATTTTATATATATTTTATATATATATTATATATATTTTATATATATTATATTGTTTATTTTTGTTATCTTGATACTGTTAGATTTTCTGTTACTGCTGTTGTTTGACGTTTGCTGTGGTGTTGTTCCTTACTTATGTTTGCTTCTTTGCTATGCTAATGATTGAGTACTTTTCAGTGGCAACAGCAAGCTTAAAAAATGGTAATTACTCGAACAATATTAGCTGTGGGTGTTTGTAAAAACGCAAAATTCGTACTACTAATAATAGGCGTCCCACCGCTAGGTCTGTGTTATAAGAAGATGGTGAAAGGGCTCTCTTGACACTGCCTGCCTGACACTGTTGATTGTACAATAAAGTGATTGCAGCCTCTAATAGCTATGTATCTGAGAGTTGATAGCCTAACAGTGGGGGTGGGTGAGCAGCACCGCATATTTTAGCAGAAATATTATTATAAACTGCTGTGGACACCGGGTTACTTTTCTCTATCACCCACCTCACCCCACCCCACCCCTATTAACGTTATATCGAAAATACCAAAGACTATTTTGGTATCTTTGGTTGTATCTTGTATTGGTATAAGCATGCTCCAGTGCATGTGGAATGGAGGTAGTGTACATCATACATCATAGAATTGTCTCTAATGCTGAAACTAAGAGCATAGCAGTTATTGGTAAATTAGATTTTAGTGAATTGGCTGCTATATGATTTTGTTAGAGATTATATTAGACCTATAATTATAATAAGGTTCATATTGTTGTATTATGTGCCGATGTTACCAGACCCACTTTTATGTTATACAATATATTTAATATAATATTCATGGTTATATAATTATTTATATAATGTACATATTTTGCATTATATAATTATGCATGTTAATTTGTGTGTATATTATATCTTATATGTGTATATATAGTTGTAATAATATGCATAATAATACATGGATTATGTTAAATTATATGTATATAATTATGTATAATATATGTAGAACAAATTATTAATTTATTGTATAATTATAACATTAAGAAAATCTATTGATCTTACTGTCAGTGGTATCAACTATAACATAGGCTGTGGCTGCTTAGGCTGACCCCCTCCCCCAGTCTGATGCTGAAGGGGGGCGTGCTGCCATACGTGTATGATCACAGAGGTGATCATATAAGCCAACCTTCAGCAACAGACTGGGAGGGGGAGGCAGTCTAGTGGCAGCTACTCATTTAAAATATAACAGGCTAACAATGACTCTATTATTGTGATGTATTTAGTGGGCTACCATATGATGTAACGATTGAGGAGGCACTGAAGCATGAGGAGGTGCAGGCCCTAATGGAGGAAAGCATACAGCAGCTGAGGCTATGGAGTGACAAGTTCCTCTCATTAATCTTAGCCTCACTAGACCAGATACCATACGGTATGAGGTACATAGCTAAGGTCATGTATGACTCACTCACAGAGAAGTTTCCAGCAGCTGTGGAGAAAGACGTCATCAAGGTAGGTAGTCAACTTTTACAGTAACTACAATAATAATAATAATTGGTTAGGCATATCGTTTCAGGTGGTAATCTATAGCTCTGTTAGTCGACACAAACCCACTATGCATTGCCCGATATTATTGTTAACCTGATTGGCAAGGTGGAAAAATCTTCAACAGAATGAGAACCTCCGGATCATGAGCGAGGAGTCTCACTTTTAAGGAGATAAGGTTTTCCTGAATGCGTTATGGCATTGCTAAAATTGTCTTCTAACTCACTTCAACTGCGTTCTAGATGTATTTACAGCTGGCTGGTTATATTCAAAGCTCGTTGCAATGTAAACTGTCATTTGAAATTGTACTACCATTGAAATGTATGAAATATAAATGTAAGCTTAATTCAAAAATACTATAAATACCTATTGTCTTATAACCATCAATAGGAGTTGTCATATCTTTAGTTTATAATCTCAGTTTTTAATTATGAATTGATTTACCCGCATTAGTGTGCGCTTTTATCCTTTAACACTGTCCCATCAGTTCTCATCAAAGATGGAAATGCTGAAACACGGGTTAAACGAGGAAACCGGTAATATTATTCTGTAGTTATTCATATATAACAATTTCGGCGTGATGTTTACTATTGCAGATTGTGGGAAACTTGCTCTACTATAGATATATCAACTCCACCATAGCCGCTCCAGACGCCTATGATATCATAGACATTGACATAGAGAAAGGCAGCTTAACGATTGACCAACGTCGTAATCTGGGTTCAGTAGCTAAAATTCTCCAGTTTGCTGCTTCCAATAAAGGGGTATGTTGGTTGGCCAGGCCTAGTGATGTTTTGTTGTATGCTTTGGTTCAAAAGTTTTGTGTCCCATTGTTGTGAAGTAGATTTGTTTAGCAATCGGCAATTCATACAACTTTACCTTTCCAGCTGAGAAATTTGCATGTAGTTAGCCTTAGCTCTGTGGTAGGTGAGTCGAAGCTATTTATATCAATTATAGTAAATGTTTGGTTAGTGATCCAAATCGTTAGCCCGGCAATACGATGACATGGGATGACAATTCTCAATCCCTTGTAATATAATACACTGCATGGCAGCGCGGCAGTGCCTCACACCACATAGTCTATCACCTCTAGCCACTTTCATTGCAGACAGTAAGTAACAAGTAATTAGTGGATCACACTGCTTGGCAAAATTTTAATTAATTAGCTATTTTAGAGTTTGAAACGTTGCTAAAGAATTTTTGGAAAGTGAATTTTGATGATCAAACATCAGTGAGATCATTCAGCCACGTCCAACCTCGGGCCGCTTGGCATTTGTTCAATCGGCTATTCTTTGTCAAAATGTAATTAGGCTGCCCTCTATGTGTGTACATGTGAAGTAGCTAATTCAGGCAACAGCTGATGCATGTCAAACCTCTAGATATTCCATCTGTGTTGCATGCTAAAAAATTGGCAGCTCTGCAAGGACATTTTGTAAATGTGATCATCATCATTTGAGAGTTATCTGCTATTTTGTAGTTTGCCTTGGGTGCAGACAACTCTGCAATAAATACATTGCTGCTTCATAAAAGGAAGAGAGCTTGAGCCCGGGGCTACAGCTAATCGATATTGTAATCCAACATCCATATCTTTATTTATTAGACTTGGTAGACAGTAGTATTTTCTGTTGATATGTTGTATTTGCTGTGAGTAGTTATTAGTTATTAAACTCAGTTGGTTTTTAGTTTGGTGGTGGAGACAGCCTGCACCTCGCATGCCTCAACACTTACATTAAAAGTTCACATGACAAATTCAAGTGAGTAATTAATCTACTGTACTCTTACGTTGCCTGTATGCTTACAACAGCTACAAGTTCAAGTCCTATGGGAGGCCAATGAGTTAATGAGTAATGTGGTCACCAAATATAATTATACATTTCTATTTTCTATGGCTGCTCATGCTATGTGTATAGAAATGTAGAGTTGGGAGTTTGCCAATGTACTGGGAAGATGATTGCTTTTAGCTTTTCCACACTTGATGCTAAGTGCAGGTTAAATCATAGTCTGGTGAAGAATTATTAGCCAACTGGATAAAAAACAACTACGTAATTATATTCACTTGCATTGTTTGAATGGCACCATTATTTTGTCAACCCAAAGATCACTATATCCTACAAAACAATTTAAAATTTGTTTTGATATATAATAGTTATTATGACTTGGATCGTCTTTGCAATTGAGCTTTTTTCAGTATAATTATTTTATATAATATAAAGACATTATTACAGCCTTATAACACTATGAAACTCTTGCACCCAGTATACTGGAACTCAATGAAGCCACCTTGCATATAGGTGAAGCCACCTTGCATATAGGTGAAGTTGCCTTGCATATAGGTGAAGTTGCCTTGCATATAGGTGAATCCACCTTGCATATAGGTGAAGTTAAATATAAACAACCAAACTAACCGTCATAATTATAGTTACGATGTTAGCGGTTCAGTCTAAATTATTATTTCTGTGTTTTCATTTTAAGGCAATATTTCCGTAAAGCATGTGATGTTGAAGAACCAGAGATACATTTTAACATAGACCAATACACAGATGCTACACTTGTAGTAAAACCACAAATTTATATCAGTGTAAATGATATACTGAACACACATACTAAACTGTTAGAATACCGGTCTAAGATAGCCCCGGACTCTACAGATATCATACATGAACTACTAGATGATCTAGGGGAGAAAGCTCCTACCATAGAAGAACTGATGGGAGGTGTGTATGTCTTACACATTTATATATACTATTATATTATAATTTATACTCCAAATGGTGTTTGTATAATTTTTATAAACTTTATTTGCTGTTTGAAACAACGTACTATAAATAGTTGAGTAAAAAACATGCTGACAGACACGTAGCATTTATAAAAAATTTAACAATTAGGTTAAACAATTTCTACTGACAAAAATTTTGTTGAAATATTTAGCATAATGGAGTGTATAAACATAATTATACTTCAATAAAATGACAATAAAAATAAAAATTAATATAAAGATTGTCTACTAACTGGGAACATCTAGTTATTAAAAAGTTGATCGTAATGAGGAATAAAACACTTTTCTCTAATACATAGACAGGATTTTGGCACTTTAAAAGATCTCAAAATATAATCTAAGATGCTTTAGCTTTTGCATGGCAACCCGTTGTTTTCTATGAATTTCTAGAATTATTAGATTATGAATATTATTATCTACTGAGGCGTATTAAAAATTGAGGCTGCTATAGAAAATATAGTAACTACAGATAAACCTAATTGCAGAGTTGTTGCTGGTTGCTATAGATGTTGCTATAGACAAATAGATGCACGACTTGTTTACGTTCAACATAATTATGCAAGCTTTCAGTAAATGTTGCGG
Organism: Himantozoum antarcticum; assembly: GCA_027564295.1. Classification (NCBI taxonomy): domain Eukaryota; kingdom Metazoa; phylum Bryozoa; class Gymnolaemata; order Cheilostomatida; family Bugulidae; genus Himantozoum; species Himantozoum antarcticum. The sequence goes on from JAOQGN010114533.1 coordinate 6,237, forward strand.
GTTCATAGTTAACAACATGACATGTTTCATGTTAGTGGTGCTTGGTCCGTTTGTGTTGTCTCAATGTCTCAATGTTATATTGTATCTATGCAATGTAATTGTATAGACATATTATTGTAATAATATTGAGTTGGCAACTCTATATTGATATATGATAAATGCAAGAATTATTTGCGCACATTGTATACTAGCATTGTAGGCAGTGCTCGAGAGTTGTCGACATGGTATGGTAATGGACTGGCTGCAGGAAAAATATTTTTATTCGCTATTGTTAAGTTGCTGTAATGGACTCTGTTATTTTTCTCAACAGGAGTTAACAAAGATGAGGAAATATGCCTTACACTTAGTAACAAACATGCAGCTGTTGATGATGATAAATCTGATCTAGCCAGTTTACTCATCAGGTAATCCTTCGCACAGCTTCAGTGTATTTTATGCTGGTGTGTACACCATGGAGAGCAGATAACTCCCACATGGAGAGCAGACACTCCCATATTACAATGATAAGTTAAATATTCTCCAGGTCTTATGACCCGTAAGGCCGGACCTTATCCCGGCTTCTATGACCTTAAGTGACTGAGAGTACAAAACTCCGCTCTGGCAGGATGTCAGTCTGACGCAGGCTAACTCCGCAGCTAATGCAGGTACTCATTTGCAGCTGAGTCGACTGGAGCAATGTGAAAATGATTCCTTGCTCAATGGATACCGCACAGAGAATCGAACCCCGGACCTTGCGGTCATGGGTCAATTCATTTAACCGTTAGGCTACGCGTGCTTCATCATGATGAGTTAAAGGACAGATAACCCTTTTATTCCTACGATATGTTGAAGAACTCTTTATTGCAGTAATTACGAGTTAGTAAATATTTCTGTTATTACCAATTCTACTGCGACTACAAATTAGTGAATTGCATTGTACAACATGACAGCACTGGAAGTCTAATATAAAGATTATATTGAAATACAATACCTAGCTCTAATTCAGTAATCTTACCTCACTTATTGTGACATAAATTGTGCAGGATATTTGCTGATTAGAATTTATTGATTTCAGTTGTGTTGTTAAATCAGAGGTTTTTATGATGATTGTAATGTTGTAGCACTAAACAATTGACTGTGGATATCATTCGCTGTCAGATGGGTTTGAAATTGACAGAAGTATTAGACAGTTCTACAACAGAAGAGCAGGAAACTCAGCATTTGTCTATGATAAGACTGCAAGAGCAGGTGGACGCTAGGGCTGAAGATAAAGAGCTGGCTGTCGCTAGGACTAAGTCAGTCAAGGATAAAAGTGAAAGAAAGTAAGTTCTACTCCATCAGTTGGGTTTCAAAGGAAACATTTATGATAATTAGTTATAACATACATGTCTGTCCCATACCGTGACAGAGATATGTGTAAGTAACTCACTCGCATTATAAGATTTAAAATGAAAATTTTTACTTTGAAGGTGTTATCTCCCAATCTGTTAACCTTGGAACAATCACAAAACTGCCCATGTGATGCCCCTTCCCACTTATGTCTCTAAAATATATATTAAATTCTATAATTATTAACATTAGATATCTCATGTAAGAATATTTTTGATAAACATCTAAAGGATTTTAATAAATAAATGTAGACGTTTATAAATTATAGATTGTCTGCATGGTTTGTTGCTGACGTGTTGCTTATGAGCTTTAAAGTAATAACACCAATATTAAATTATAACAATATGCCACCCGTGATAGCGGTAGCAGTCTGTTTGTTCACTTAATTGTTCACACATACACTTGTTTTTTCTCTCATAAGGATGCCTTTGGCTGAAAAGAAGACTAAGGTAAAGGAAGATCTGGAAAGGCTATCGAAGGCGGAGGTCATATCATCAGAGGATCACTACAAGGCAATGATTAATATGATAGCTCAAGATATACGTAACCAGCGTAGATACCGATCCACCCGTAGACAGGTGAGCAATTAAATAACCTGTCTATATTTTAATGCCACTATTGATATCGTAGGCATGATTTTCCCACGACAGGAGGCGAGCGGAGCGAGCCGTTAGTCGTTCTATGATAACACATGCACATACAGCTAAACACAAAAACAGCAGGCTGCAAACCAGATGCACTTAGCCTATTTCCGTCGACGACGGGACACAGTGTGTGCGAACCCACCAGCTGTAATGCTAAGGTGCCAGCCAAATAACAACCTGCGACGAATACTGACATATTTCATGTAAATTCTACTCCTCCATTTCTAAAGCTTACCTCAATTATGACACTAAAAACCTTTTATTACACTCAACAATTCTATGAGAAGTCACAACATACACAGAAACTTTAAAACTTGCGGTAATTTTGTAAATACTGACTTACTAGTGACTACATGGACTCCACATGGAGTAGACTGTGATCAATGCATCGGTGATACTGATCTACAAACGTTACAATAAGTGTAGCAGTGATGTGCATGACGGGTTGAGAACTAATTCTACTTTCTTAGCTATGCTTTTCACATCTCGCTTGCCACGAGAACTATGTAGACTGTGATGGCAATAATTTTTATTTCACTTGTACATGGTTCTACAAGTTGGTTATATCGGGTATATGTCGAGGTGCTTCCACAGTCTATGTGATTGTAACTATATACAAGCGAATTAGCTGAATCCCAACATCAAAGTGTGATTTGGCTATTCAATTTAATTTCATATTTTCAGTCATTTGTGTATCCTCTAATAAGTTTTTGCACCATATTTGTCATACACAACATGAATGTCGTTATTTATACCTTTCCAATTATACTGTGTAGTCTTATCATATGCCGCTACTTCAACTACACTAGAACACTTTCACACAACATTATATACTTTGTAGTGCAATTTCCTGTCTACTATAGATAGTCTGTTGCAATTGCAATAAATAATGTATTATAACAAACAAGCAACCAAACATTTAAAGATAATTTGATGCCATATTATTATAATGATTGATACTATTACCAGTTGTACACAATCATCAAATTTTATAGCAGTTCTGTTAAAATCGGTTGTGATTACTTTTGAACTCTATTTTTTTTCATGAACATCATCAAAATATTTTATCACATAATTATAATATAAAATCTATTGCTATAATGTTGTTGATATAATATCCAATCAAAGCATCTCTTTTTTTTATTCTTTGATACAGTCTGCTACTACATTTATAAAATCCTTTGTAACTTTTATTTAATTTCTTCCTTTATTTGCTATATTTACTTTACTTTCAATGCAACTGCTTATTTTTGTAACATTTGTTTCCACTTTGAATGTATTAATTATATGTCATTATAAATTAAACATATACACATATAATAATATGATTATATTAATAAGCAATAAATTATAGGCTAATCACATGTATTTCTTAATTTCTTAATTTTACATGAATAATCAAAATCATATCATATCTGAAGTATATTGATATCAAGATAGAACTACAATCATATCTATGTTTGGCCAGGCCAATTAATTTTTATGGCTGTGTCCACCTCTCACGTCACATGGCAGTTGAGCGCTCCCCTCATTGTTGAAAACCCAATAAAAAATAAACAGCTCACTCTAGCATATAATTATGATATATATTTGTCAATGTCAGAATAGGTGCAGGTAAATTATTTGTTGAATTATAAATAACATATTATATAAACAGCTGCAACACTCACCAGTATTCTGTATTATAACTTATCTCTTTCATTCAAATGTGTTATACATGCATGCTATTAGGCATAGGGATTCATAATTAGAAACCATTGCTATATAATAGCTTCTTGCACTATGGGTCAAAATTCCAATTAAAATGAAACAGCACTCCTAGCCTCCGTCTCTCACCTACCTTGGACACAAACATAGCTATTAATTAAGCATGGACTAAAATGTATTAATGTATTCTGTTTTTCAAATATTGATCTGTTACAGTTCCTGCTATATTAGTAATTTAAGATTTGTTCTTATTATTATTTATCATTATTATTATTATATTTATTTCTCATTACATTATTATTATTATATAAAATTTGATTATATATATCATACTATCATCTGATAATGATAAAGCTATTCAGCAGTCACGCAAACCGAGAGACAGCCAATCCGATGGCTTTATTTCGTGACGTCAGAGGGCGCTACGGGAATTGTGTGTACGCTTAGCTTTATCAAGAGAAGACAACAATTAATCATATTTTTGTTTATTATGAATCGATGCATTTAGATGGTAGATTATGAACAATGAAACACAAGAACACAAACAAATAATATACAACGTTTCATTCAACAAAAATAAGTTTCCCAAGCTGTTAGGAAACTTTGGATCAATAAGTAAAGGTAAAATAATAACTTGGAAACATGCTATCAAATACTAGTGTCAGTTAACAATAACACTTCTGTCACGAGCTAACATACCATTGAATACCAAATACAGAGTAAATACTACACTGTCAGTCCTAGAGTTATCTGTCGGAGAGATAACTTTATGGTGTCACTTAACAATAATATTTCTAGCACGAGCAAACATACCTCCAAATGTGTAGAGGTATTCACCATCAGGAGAGAATGTCATGGAGTTCACTGAACCGTTCATCTTAAGCTGGCACACAAGCTCTTTAGACTACAACATACAATCCATATAAGGACAGAAATAACACAAACTTCATAATAATGATAATAATAAAAATTTAGTATTATTATTATCGAGTCCTTGTGTAATAATAAAATTTGCAGAAATACTCAAAAACATATCTAGCAACGATTCGAGCCAACACGTCATTTGAGATATTACAAAAAATTACTCGGAAGTGCAAACATATCGAGGAAAGTACTGGAGATAAAGGAATGTTGAAGAAGCGAAAATGCTTCCGATGACCCCAAGTCCTTGGATAAGACTCGGTTACAGATCAGTAAGCCTACAAAGTCTTTGTGCAGAAATATATTTCAAAATAATAATCATAGTAATAATATTTGTTGGACAGGAGTATTGTTTTTATGTGGTAATCCAATAACATAGCATAGCTAATCCGATTGGTAAAGAAGAAAAACCTTCCAATAATCTCATATTATCTATTATAGCAGTTGCAAAATAATCTTACATATGCATTCTCTGACATTAGAATATGGGTTTGAAACCTTATAGCGTAGAGAATTGTTTGTGCAGATTGTTTGTGAGGAGTATCCTGAGTTATATCCTAAGCTATCACCAGAAACATTTTGCAAAGGAACTGTTCCCCCAACAATGGCCATGATTGTATTCCAAGATGAATCACAGGTGCATCAACTGTAATTTCATTTCCATACTATTATTATATTTACCTCAGAATCCAATATCACAAAAATAGTTGTCATACTTTCACATTTCAGGGAAACACACATACAATATCGAACTATGTATTGTGTACAATCCTGTACTATGTCTTGTGTACAATCCTGTACTATGTATTGTATACAATCCTGTACTATGTCTTGTGTACAATCCTGTACTATGTATTGTATACAATCCTGTACTATGTCTTGTGTACAA
>JAOQGN010114755.1:0-11763 GCA_027564295.1 Himantozoum antarcticum
TTACCTGTGGTCCAATCCTAACAAATTAGGTATCAAACGACAGCTGAAACATTGATTGACCACTATATGGTGGCAAAGTTAGTCTAGCAAGAACACAGTAATGGCAATAATGCATCAGATATAGTCTCCAATGTGAACTATCCCTTTAATCAACTTGCCTTAAAGAACGCAGCACCTCTGATAACGTCACCTAACTTCTTCCAGTGCAGACGGGCTTTGTGTCGAGCAGCCTTTCTCAGCGGGTGCCCTTCTGGACCTTCCGTCATGAGAATGTGGGCTATTTCTTCATTTACATCATCCACATTCTAGTGAGATCATAATCAACAATAATAGTAAGTTGTTGGATTATATACCAACTTAGTTATGGAATACCTTCCGAGGTTAAATATGCATAATCTCATAAAAAAATATTTATTTTGTATATATATAAAAGACGTTTTTTTTTAAAGACATTGATTTTTTATAAAAAAAAAAACTATATTGTAAAGACATTCATTTTATACGACATTTCCTGTACCAAATAAATACTTTTTGTTGAAAACTAAAATTTTCACACATTTTCAAAAAAATATACATATTTCTCAAAAAAATAAATATTTTTCACTGGCAGTGTATATTTTGCTTATTTAGATGATAGCTTTTGCATGATAGAATTTTAGCATAAAATGTTTGGTTTAAAATTTTTTGTAAATATAAATTTAGTCAATTCAATTATGCAATGAATCACTGTAATGTCAAACAATGTTATACCAAGTCCTATATTAGGATGCTTCAGCATAGAGTTGTTAGCTCAACGCTGTTGGTGACTAACACAACGTTGTACTGGACTGGGTTGTTCATATATAAACTGCGTTTAGCAAGGCGTTGTCAAATTGTTCAATGAGAATTTTTGGAATTGTATTCTCTCAACATTGAACATTATAGAACTTGGCCATTTTAATCAACCCGAACGTGCTTAGCTAGAGGTCGAAACTAACCCTGTCAGCCTGTGAACGCTGTCCTATGGCATGCTAACGTGTCTGTCCCGTGACTGAACTCCATGATCAGAGAACGCAATGAGCTGACTTCATGCTGAAACTCCCTAATTATATATCCGATTATTAACTCTTATATTAGTATATTTGTATTTTGATGTAACATTCATTAAATATAAAGTCTGCTCTCCCTCGACTTAGTGATATTTGATCACCAGGCAAATAATTATTTTAACTGGCAATTCATAGCAAATGGTAATCAAAGTAGACCGGTTGGGTCTGTACTACTATTATTATCGGCTAGGTAAGCTAGGAGGCAAGTTTTCAATGGTATTAAAACCTCAAGGTCAGGTCAGGGTCGTTGGTGAGACTCAAACTCGGTCTTTGTACATATTTTTTGTCATCGTGGCCTGAATATACACAGAAAACATTATTTGTCATTGGACCAAATGATTGTAACAAATTAAACTTTGTGTAAAAAAGCATGTTTACAAAAGTGGAAAAACAATTAATGCCATGGTAACAAAAAATGTACCATAATCTATTTAAGTGACTTTATTTAAATGTTAACATAAATTTAAAAGGTTGTTAGCAAAATATTATACCGAGAAAATATTCTCCAGCAAATCTAGGCATGACTTGTGAATCTTGAACTTGTATGCGAATGTTGTCTGGCAAAATATTTTACCAGCTATCGAAACGTATAGCTGGTAAAATATTTTGCAAGCAGTTAATTAGCGGGATATAGATCTCTCAAAGAAAATATAATAGGCGGATTCGCGACTTAAAAATAATATTTTTATTATTTTTTTGAATTATATTATTATGAATATAATACTAGAAATATTTTTTTACGTTCGGCGAACTAGGTCGCGAATCCACCTAATGTACCAAACATAATAATTAATACAATAATATACGTATTACAGTAGGGAGCTTCTATGCAGCCTGAAATGGTTGTATGAGTTGCAGTAGTAGCACTTTAGTACACAGATAGTAGTAGCACTTTAGTATACAGAGAGTAGTAGCACTTTAGTACACAGATAGTAGTAGCACTTTAGTATACAGATAGTAGTAGCACTTTAGTACACAGATAGTAGTAGCACTTTAGTATACAGATAGTAGTAGCACTTTAAGGCTAATAATAACGCCAAGCAATAGGTGATGAGTTACCTTTGATATGCTATTCCAACAAACATTATTATTATTTTATTAGTATTATTTAATTATTTTATTAGTACCAATATTATTTAAATATTATTATATTTGCTATTGGCGCTAGTGGCGTTACTATTGTTGTTTTCATTGTCATTGTCACTATTATTATTACTGTTATTGTTATTATTTTTGTATAACAATATTGGAGTTGTCACATCGCACTTACACTCTGAGATATCTTATGCTCTGCATTCTTCCTGGTTTCCGCTAGCATTGTTGGTATTATCAGAGGATCTGCATCCTTCTTAATGGCCTGGAGGTTGAGGTCATACACGGCCTCCACCGTCTCCTCCTTGTGGTTTACAGAGTGGGCAGTAGAACTGAAGAACTGAGTCGTCTTCTCTTCTCTTAACTGACATGTTATTGGTGCCTGGAATACTAGATGTGAGATTCCTTCCATCATACCTTCAAATAATAATAACAGTAATAATATTTTTTTGGCAAACCTAATATTGCTTGAGTGGCACTCCCATAGCATAGTTATTTGGGGAAAGACCAGTGTTCATTGCATGATGATATTATTAGTAGCTCTATTGACAAGAAGGAATAACTTTAACATCCAAGTCGTAAGTGATACTACAAGTCAATTGATTGGTCCCATCAATGCTAAGGGCCTCTGACAAGATGCTGAACCTGGAATTTGTTTGGGTGTGCTGTGACCTTAAACTGAGACCTTAATGCCATAATGGAGGAAGTTCAGTCACTGGTCTCAGTGAATGAAAACTAATTATCGTCTGCACAGTTGTGTAGAATGACCATAAAGCTAACACAATAGCTATTAGTGAATAACCCTTATGAGTGTGACCATGGGCACTGAGGAGATGTCCCTTCATTCCCCTCTCATTCATTCTCTCTATATCGATGCTTCACCATTCCTTTTCTCAAAGAAAAAGAATGATAAAGCATATAAGGAGAGAGAAAGGGGAATGAAGGGACATCTCCTCAGTGCTCATGAGTGTGGCACGAGGAATTATGTAAAAGAAACATAGTTTATCTCCCCTTTAACACTATGGGGAGATAACTCACATATTTTCCAGATAACTTGGGTCATTGCTGTAAGACCAGAGAGGAAGTGGCTACCATTGAATATATAAAGTACAGTCCAAGTTTACATTGTCAAAGTGGAGGTAGACAGTTCTGAATTATGGTATACAATGTTTCAAATGTGTGTAAACTTATAAGTACCAAAAGTATGGGGTGAGTGATGAAAGCTAATGTTCACTGTCAACTGTGCTCTTACTTACCAATGACAAGGTTGGTATTGTAGCAGCATCTTGAGGAGATATATATCAGTTCCATTGACCCTGCAATACCATCTTCACATCTGAAGCTTGGCACGTGGATTAGTGACTAAAACAATTAAATAACATATGCATATATCATATGTAGCCTACATGCAAGCCAATTATTTAGTACAAGCATGGTAGTAATATAGAACTAGTTATTTCAGGGAAGTACGTCATTGTGTAACACGCTTAGATCATCAACATCATCATTGGGACTTGCCATTTATCTATGTAGATGTTCGGGAGTTGTGATGTCTCACTATGCTACTTACAATACTTTGAATATGAATATTTGCTAACTTTTAAAGATAAAATCAGAGTTATCATCTTCCTGGTGACCTAACTTTCCAAAGAAATTTCCATCTTCAAATACAGTTTATGTTTTCCTTTTGGCAAGCTGCAGGACATACAATGACCAACCATGCCATATCTAACTAAAAAACTAACCATTAAAGTATATATACCTTAGTTCTCTGGTCAATGAAGCTATGTATAGAGTCAAGGTTGTTAATGAACTCCAAGAAGTTGTTTCCCAGATTGAGAAGATGCTTCCGATAGGCTGAATGTTTGAGCATTTGCTCCACATAGAAGAATCCAACATCTGTCATAAAACTGTCTTTGGCTACATCTACAGGACAAGTAAAGTGAGGAGTAATATAATAATGATGATGATAAGAGAATCGCGTACTATTAGAAGATCTTTTTGGCAACAATTCTCAAATAATAATTGGAATAAAACTATTTGTCAACTTGAAACAGGTGAGCAAATGCAATTATTTCACTCAATTTTGTGATTCATGGTATATTGTGCTCTTGGTGTGTGGTAATTTTGGAGTTTTTGTCATTAATTATTTTAAGCAACGATCTTCTAAACTTAATAACTCATTTGTAAAGTATTTATGACTAGAATACAGTAATAAAGTACAATATTCCATATTGGAACTAATCAAACTGTTATACATGTACCACATTGCAGCAAACTTGGCAGTTATGAACTTATTATTTTTGCAAAAAAATGTTTGAGAATCGGATATATTATCTTTATTTTTCTTTTATTGATATGGTTCTTAGAGTATAATTTGTTGTCAAGGGTTACTCCAAGATATTTAAATTCGTCTGACTGTTTAATGGAACCGTGATTAAAGTTTAATTGTGGTTGTTTATGTATTTAACATTTTATACGGTAATAACAACAGTTTTTGCAACATTAAAGTACTAAAAAAATCTTACATTATTATACCACGATGAGGCTTCTTCAATAAACTTTTCCATTTCATTTGTTGAGCAATTTGCGTCATCTCCAAACATTAAAAGTAAGCAATCATCAACATATAGATAGCAGTATGGAATATCCATTTATCAAAATTAGAAATAATAAAGGCCCAAGGATAGACCCTTGAGGAACGCCTGTTTCAACATCTTAGCATTGTAAGATAGTGTTGTCTATTCTAGTTGTTTGTCGCTGCCTAGTTATATAACCGTCTTTGAGCAGACATGAATCAGGTTCGAAAATCAAAATTTGTATTCAATTTCCAAACAAGTAGATATTTTACTCATTGACGCAGTCAAAAGCCCTTCTGATATCTAATGCAGCTAGTGTTACAAATTTAGTATTATTCATGTTTAGCATGGTTTCTATCTTGGTAATGGTAACTATTGGTAAAAAGGACTTGATCAGTGGAAGTGCCAGATCGAAAACCAAACTGTCTGAACGCTAATCGATTTGTAATATACGAAACGTATATTATACAATAGCAACTAAACAGAAACATCTAAGATAAAGTAAATATACCTAGACTACTCCTATATACATACCTAAGTATTCCGTTGTGGATTCCAACGTCAAATTGAGCCAATCAGAATTGATATCGTCGCTTTTTACCTGTGCTAACTTGGACAACCTGTAAATAGATTATTCAAAATTTATTGTGCATTCCTTGTTCCACTTCCACTCACTTGTTGCACTTGCTTCGGCAAATAACCCTATACAATGGCAGTAAAACTCTTATTGTACTGTATTATTTTAGGTGGTGATGCGATAGCTCACAGAGCTAGTCAGGTGAAGCCCAACTTGGCCATTGGTATGTTACCTGCTGATCACAACACAGCGAGCAACTTACGGCTTAACAATCTTGCCCTATAATTCATGGCATAAAAATAGTGTTGAGTGTAACGGAAATCGGACTCAGGACCTGCGATTCTAACCACTTGATCACCCTGCTCTCCTACTATTCATGCTACATATTACTGCAGAGTCCCGACCTAAAGCGCATGCGCTTATAGTGCTGTGTGCTTATATAGTGGGAGAGTTACAGTAAAGGCGCATGCGCTATATAAACGGGATCAAGATTCCAACAGTAATTGGGTGCGCTTATGGAATGAGACTCACACTCACAGTGACAGAGTACTGAACATAAAGTGCGCTTATAAGCAAGACTGAGTTCTGTGAAATTGAAAATACATTGATATGTGGATTTTATATTTATAGTGGATATTATATTACTGTGGTACCCACCTGCTGCTGGTTGTTAATCAGATTGACATAATCTTCATTAATAACTCAACTGGCAAGTAAATGTTAAATAACTATTAACGTTATAAATTTGTAAGTGAGTGTGGCAACACAATGTCAGCTGTTTGGCATCTCGAAGCAATCAAATGCTATATCATTTATGGTCATAAAAATTACCAACAATACTCAAATTTTTTCCATTTATCTTTATAACATAAGAATGCATAAAAATGTGACTAACTCTTGGTAAGAATGGCACCATGTGTTTACAAACGATGCCGTTTCCTGTTTCATAGATACAGACAGATTTGTGCGTGTTAGTAAGCAATTTCCAACTGGCGGCTATGGTTATACTTTCATATAAATGTACTGAATAACCATAACCATAAGTGGACATGGGATACCCCAAGGAAGACTGCATGGGATACCCCCAAAGGAATACTGCATGGGATACTCCAGGGAATACTTTATCGGATACCCCCAAAGGAATACTGCATGGGATACTCCAAGGAATAGTGGAATACTGCATGGGATACTTCAAGGAATAGTGGAATACTGCATTGGATATGCCAGGCAATATCCACGGGATACCCCAAAGAAGACTGCATGGGATACCCCAGGGGATGCTCCATGAGATACCCCAAGGAATACTCTGTGAGATACCCGAAGAAATACTGCGTGGGATACCCCAAGGAATACTTCATGGGATACCCCAAAGAATACTGCATGGGATACCCCAAGGAATACTTCATAGGATATCCCAGCGAATGCTGCATAGCATAACCCAGGGAATACTCCATGGGATACCCCAACGAATACTCCATGGGATACCCCAAAGAATACTGCATGGGATACCCCGGGGAATACTTGATGGGATACCCCAAATAATACTGCAAGGGATACCCCAAGGAAAACTTCATGGGATACCCCAAGGAATACTCCGTGGGATACCCCAAGGAATACTGCATGGGATACCCCAAGGAATACTTCGTTGGATCCCCCAGGGAATACTGCATAGGATACGCCGGGGACAACTCCATGGGATATCCCAAGGATTACTCCGTGGGATACCCCAAAGAATACTGCATGGGATACCCCAAAGAATAATGCATGGGAAACCCCAGGGAATACTTCATCGGATACCCCATGGAATATTCATTGCAGTATCCCATGGAATACCTCAACTCATATTTTGCATTATTTTGCTGTCTGCTATTTTGCTGTATGCTATAGTATGCTATTTTCGTATTCTGTTGTATTTTAATTGTAGGTTAACTTCCTACAAATGCCAGTAAACACTTTGAGAAGATATAAAAAGCATTACAAATTACAAACAAAGCCTGGAATAAATAAGAACCAACTGTCAGAGGTAGGTAAATTATGTGTTAGTTAACTGTTACTGTGACTGTGACTGTTACTGTGACTGGAACCGTCACTGACACCGTGGTTGATTCCGTCACTGACACCGTGGTTGATTCCGGTGTTATAATCAGCCGTAACTCTGACTGTAACTGTTGCGGATGTTGGTACCAAGCGCTGCTCTAGCCACATTATGTAATGCAATAATGTTATTCTTGTATTGAAAGTGACTGCATTTTCTCACAATTTATGACGAGCAATTATTGTCAAATATTTATTTGAATTTCTATAAGCATTTCACATTTCGTAGCATATAATTATATTACATTGCTAATCATTGCTGCAAACTGGTCTTGTAGTTGTCTGCTCGCTCCATCTACCAAAGATTGGATAACTCCTAAATACATATACATAGATAGCAAGTCTCCTACTTTGCATATTATTGTTATTATGAAAGCGGATACTCGGAGAGCAGATATTTTTATGTCCATGCTATTCAAACTGCATAGTACCAAGCCCCACAGTACCCAGCCCCATAGTACCAAGCCCCACAGTATCAAGCCCCACAGTACCAAGCCCCACAGTACCAAGCCCCATAGTACCAAGCCCCACGGTACCAAGCCCCACGGTACCAAGACCCACAGTACCCAGCCCCTCAGGACCCAACCCCATTACTGCTGTTGAAAAGTAGTGTTGGGGCATCTTACTTGACCAGTTGTTTTTTGTAAACAAACTTTCAGGTACTTTATATGCCGGGGAAGACACACAGAGCACGCAGGACACACAGAGCTGTGTGATGTAATGACACTCTTGCCTAAAGGGATATTATACAACGGAGATTGGAAACATTTTGACATAAAAACCTGGAAATGATGGATTCTAATCCAAACACCTTTACCTCTGCTCTATCGCATGCATTGCTTAGTCTAACCCCTCAGTGTGCCAGCTCTTCTGGATAATGTACCTCTAAATACATTCGTACTTCTAAATTACTGATAGAATTATTCTAGATTCTCGTGATGTTTAGCTCCAGTTTGTCACAATTATTCTATTGTAGGCGGTGTACAGACATTTTAGAAGTATTACTGTGAATGAGAAAGAAGTATTAGGCTACTTTATGTACATGGTTAAACAGAAGAGAACTAAGTTAGAGCTTGATGCGGACTCTCCCATGGCCTCCCCTAAGCCACTCAAGTTCCAGGACTGAGTACCGCAAGCTATAAATATGAACTACATGATGTTAAGTAGCAAAGTCTAATAATATATTACACTGTGACCAGGAATTTGTATATTTCTGTGCCGTTACTTTTTAACATTACTCTTACTGAGTGGGCCTACTGTAGGACTCAAACGTATTCACTTTTATTTTTACACGTTGATAATTCCTTTAAAGAGTTTGTCTTTTGTATTGATAAAATGTTACAATGTATATTTATTGTTCATAAATAGGTTTTAACACAAATGAGCAGCAACGTATTGTTATATTTATATTCTGGTGTCACGATAAACATGTATATGCATGTAGTTGTATTGTGCTCCAATATTTCATAACGTTTTAAGTAATAGTATTCTTAACTTGGGAGTAAAATACAATAGGGAAAATATTTTGTTTAAATTGTGTGCATAATAAATATAGTAATTGCTATATTTTCGAGTGAACTATGAGTAAAACACCATTTTTTTTGGCACGCAACATCTTCATCTTCCATGTGTTATATTAATATCAGATAATGGTATGTCATTGTTTATCACAATGGTAGGTAGAGGGGTGATGTTTAGGTTATGATAATAATATACTATAATTATTTTATTTGGAATGCTATGTGCTACTATCCATAGCAGTTAATCTACTGTAGTGTAGTTTAATATTGTAACAATCTCTTCCAAGATATGTTTGGAAATGTACCTTTCTTGAACATAATGATTTTTCAAATGTGCATTACTTAGCCAAAATATGGCCTTGGTGGAACCAGTTTAAATTTTTGTGCCTGGTAAATAAATATAAATATCGTGGTGGAATTTGACAATATTGAGTATATACTTAGAAGTTTTATTGTGGTACGTTGTCAAAGGTATTTGGGCAGTGTCCTGGGGTGTTGGCACTGTACTCAAATTCTCAAATGGTAGAATTAAAGTACCAAGCGAATCTAGGCAATATGCCAAGTCCCGTACCAAATATTGCTGTTTACTTACCTCATTACTAACGTTTCATTGCCGAAGGGACATTTGACATTTCTTGTATATATGTTGAGTTTTATTCTGGTAAAGTTAAGCGCTTGAGCACTTTTACACAGAAATAATAATAATCAGTACTCAGTAGTAATATGTAACAATCAATATTTAGAACATAACTATAGACTAAAATACTTTACAACAAAGCAAAAATATGAGGTAAACTTGTGTATGGTTAGGATCAGGATATATTTAATTAAATTGTGAACAAAGTTGTTAAATCAGATTCAAAATTGGGAAAAACATTGCAACTAAAGCAATTAATATATTTGAAATCAAAGCTTTAGGAGTTGTCTTTTCGCAGCAGATTTGAAACTTTTCAAACGTTTCATGCATATTTTAGAAGTATTTAGTGATGAAATTTTTGTGTTTATGCATGTAGGACCTTTAAACTTAATCTCCAACAGTCTGGACACACTTGAGGTCAACCCTCTAATGCCATTAGTTAACAAAATTGCAACAGTATTAAATGTGATAGCTCAACACCTAACTCCTTTCGTTATATGTTCAACCTTATTGCCACATATGTCCAGGGAAAACTCGGCCTACAGAGTTACAGAGCTGATAGCGTCTTCGCGATCTAGCAAGAGAGAGGTTGATAATGTTCAACTCGGTCCAACTGACAATCAACTGAAGAAAGCAATTCATTACAATATAATTAATTATTTCCTTGCTTATTTCCAATATTTGTCTTTTGAATATACTGTCTTATACTGAATATACTGAATATACTGCCTGAATACTTGTCTATACAAATATATTTCTATATTTGTATAGAACCCTTAAAAAAGTACTAATGTCGTTTTTGAATTCTAACAGTTTAATGTTACGGTAAAATGGAATGAATATAAACATATTCAGCCCTACGCTGCCTTTTAGAAGGCTAAACATTTAAAGCACAAGCTAAATATAAATTAAAGCACAGGTCACTAATGCGTTCAATATATCTGTTCGAGTTGACCGCACGGTCTGTCTGACAAACTGAAATTGGTCCTGCAAAGTGAAGACAATTTTGTTACAACAGTAATGAGCTCATGTAAAAGGCCTCTGTACTAATCTCCATTTAGATTGTAATTTTAGATTAATTGTAAAACTTAAAAATTTCCAAGTATTTCATATATGGCGACTAGGTCCCTGTATTTAATATCAAGATGTGTCAGAAACATTAACACTTGATAGGAATTTATGTGATAACAAGATGTGATAACAAAATGTGATACGAATTTAGCACTTGCAACACAGACAGTTATACGTTGGTAAGTGATTGTGATTGGTCTAAAAACGTATGCATATAATTATATATTTGGCCATATTTGCATAACGATGTGAAACATATTAAAAGAACAATTTGATATAACAATTGTTGCAGTTGATATAACCATTTGATGCAATTTGAAAACAAATATGCATTTATATATTTTTTTGTAGAGTGCATGCTATCCTCAGTTATACAGTGTCATTCTTTATGCGTTGATAGGGCATAACTGAAAGCACAAACATAGGTCCTCGAGGTCAGTTAATAATCCATTAACTGTCCATAGGCATAGGCCTATGGGTTGGCCTATGCCAACCCATATGCCAACTAAAATACAATTATTATTTGACTAGTTACTGTTAGCCTGCCATAGCATTGATGTAGCACTAACTAAGCAATTGATGTAGCACTAACTAAGCAATGATGTAGCACTAACTAAGCAATTTTACTGTCACCCACCAATCTAAAGCTGATTATACAGTCTGCAATGTTGCAATTAATTAAACCCTTGATTAATTGCAACATTAATCAAGATAAGCATACCCTAGCCTGTAGCCCTTTACAAGCTAACAAGTTGCTTGTGAGACGGGTTAGGAATTGCCAGTGTAATATTTCAATACAAATATTATTTAGAAAACACCAACCCATAGGCATAGGCCTATGGACAGTTAATGGATTATTAATTGTCCATGAAGACTGCTTTCAGTTATGCCCTATCAACTCATAAAGAATGACACTGTATAACTGAGGATAGCATGCACTCCACAAAAAAAATATATAAATGCGATTTTGTTATCAAATTGCATCAAGTTGTTATATCAACTGCAACAATTGTTATATCAAATTGTTCTTTTAGTATGTTTCACATCGTTATGTAGCCTAAATATGGCCAAATATTTATATGCATACGTTCTTAGACCAATCACA
>JAOQGN010114865.1:0-11759 GCA_027564295.1 Himantozoum antarcticum
CCAATTTTGATCAATTTCTGACAACATTTTATTTTGGCCCTAACGTAACTGGACTGAAAAAATTGCTATAGACCCGTGTACTGTAATTAGTCGCAATTGATAGCAATTTTATTCGAGGATCATGCCAAGAATTTGAAATAGTTTGCGGAGAATTACTGAATGTTTAGCTTACATTCACAATTGGCACATTTAGACTAACAGAATTTTCATGAACGCTCGTTCATGATTGAAGAGATGAAGATATGGAATAATAGCATATTAAATAATGATCAAAAACCAGATGCATCCCAGGAACGGCTATACTTACCCGTTCTGGATCATGAAAAAACACAATTATAAATTAGCATAGTCTCTGTTTGAATGTAGGAGGAGGTAATCATTCAATAACAAGGTATATTTCGCAAACTCGGCACCTATTTACACCGCTATATAATAACAACAGGCCTGGTCAACTTTTATGCACTTCCGAAGACATGAAGTATAGACTAGTCAACATTTTGCAGGGATTTTTACATTATCGTTAAGTTTCATATTACTATTCAAATCAATTTCCAGTGAAGCGAATGCTCTTGCAGCATTTGGACAGTTGCCGTTCAGTATATTTTAACCTAGAGAAATGAGCACACTTTCTGCTTTTCAAAAAGCATCTAATGTAGTACCAAATTAGCTACACGTAAAGCTTATGAAAATTATGCTGGTTACAATGTAGGAGTAGTCTTCTATTGTTGTATTCATTATACTAGCATTACAGCATTGAGGAGCTTAGTGTCAGAGCTTAAGTATAATGCACTAGGCTTGTATTCATTATACTAGCATTACAGCATTGAGGAGCTTTGTGTTAGAGCTTAAGTATGGTACACTAGGCTTGTATTCATTATACTAGCATTACAGCATTGAGGAGCTTAGTGTCAGAGCTTAAGTATGGTACACTAGGCTTGTATTCATTATACTAGCATTACAGCATTGAGGAGCTTAGTGTTAGAGCTTAAGTATGATACACTAGGCTTGTATTCATTATACTAGCATTACAACATTGAGGAGCTTTGTGTTAGAGCTTAAGTATGATACACTAGGCTTGTATTCATTATTCTGGCATTACAACATTGAGGAGCTTTGTTTTGGAGTTACACACGTTTAAAGTAGGGTATGTCTGAATGTGTTACCTTCATAAATAACTGGATGTATTGTTTATTTATTGAATTATTATTTTGATTTTGGATCAGAACCACCAAATTAAGGAGTTTCCAATAATATATGATATATGTATTATAATAATTACAGTTTTAATAATAACAATTATAGTAATTTGATTATTAATTTATATTATTTGTAATACTGTTATTATATTATTAATTATAATATATATAACTTATTTATATATGTATATATATATATATAATTTGTGAATGGAATATGGATTATAAGAACAATAAATAGCGCAGAATTTGCTATATGGTTTTCAAATTCCTCAGCTGATTTTAACAAATTTTAATAAAAATTTCCAAAATGCAAGTGAAAAGTTGGATAATTGAGTTAATTATTTAAAATCAAAAATGATTTATTTTTGTTATTGCATTTGTTAAATTAGTCGAATAATTTCTCACAATTTTTTCCTGTACCGCTAATTCACTTTTTATCATTATTAGATATTATTTCAATTTTTTGAATTAAAAGTCAAAATTATTTATTACGCAATATAAAATTTACATAATATACGACGTTACATGGATGGTCTTCATTCAATTTCTTTGAAGCAAAAAATTTCCAAGTGATGACTAAATTTGTTACTCTTATAACACATTATTATTACTTAGCTGGTCATAGTTTATCTTGGTGGAGAGTTTAATTTGACGATAATTACATATCCGACGCGACACTACCAAAAATATAACCGACGTTACATCAACAACTGCCAGTGGACAGTACCAAAATTTCAACGTTCAGCATTTTTTGGGAAAAACACATTGATGTCTCAAGGTAAAGTCGAGCTTTCTCTTTCAAATGATCATAAGAGATCAATAAATAGGTGAAGGAGACTCAAGACTCATTTGCCCGAGGTGACAAATGGCGTTAGACTTCCCAAGGACAGGAAAATGTAAGCTTCTGATTATTACTTAACTTTTTGCTTTTATGAGTTAAATGGTGGTAAGTTATTTGGTTATTTAGATACATAATGATTAAATGAGTTACATTAAGCCTACATTTTCATTTCTAGAAGATTTCTGTAGCTTGTATAGACATATCTCACTCACACACGCGGGTGGACAGGACAGGTAACGTCGGATATGATCGATGTTAACACTACTTAAAAATAATTTCCTTCTGTGTTTTTCAAACTGATATTATTTTTGACAATAATTAAACTTAATATACTTGATATCACATTTAATACGACATTTCCATCAAAATATTGATCAGTAGGCTTCAAAATATATAAATTAATTTCATAATTTGGCAGTTTTATAAAAATGGCTGAAAATACTATGGGTACGAATTTGCTATATTAATTATTACATATATATTGGATACTAATTGGATATATTATTAATTGGATATAAAAATTAATTTCATAATTTTTGCAGTTTTATAAAAATGGCTTAAGATATCATGGGTACTATTGGTACTTTATCTCAATCCAGCATTACTTAGAGACTTCAAATTTTACACACTATCTTAGTGAGCTCTTCTTAGCTGTAACCAAGAATGATTAACAAGAAAAGACCAAACGAACAGGGTAAAAATATACAAATAAGGAAGGTACATTTGTAAAAAATAATATTACTGGACTGAGAAATTTGGTATAGACCCATAACAATAGAGCCAATACAATAGAAGATATTGTACCAATACAATAGAAGTGAAATACCCAACGAATCACAGTCTGATTGGCCAATACTAAGCATGATGTATAACAACTCCAAATTCCCATGGTGTGTTTAAAAAACACGTCTGCAAGTCTTCAGAAGCAGATGTCGTGTGGCACAGTAATACCATTCCTGCTTCTAATGTTTTCTGTCGCCTTTTGAGTTCATGTTTCATGTTATCCTAACACTAGCTATATGACAGGCTGATTTGCTTCCTTGCCGATTTGACTATAAATTTTACGGCAAATCCGGAGCTGAGGCTTCATTGCATGGCACCCACCTGTTGAGAACTGAGCCTGTGTGTAGAGTTGGAGTTAGATGGAGTTACATTCAATGATCTGTCAGTATAGCTAGCCGAGGAGGAGTCACAAGGAGCGTCATAGAACGCTGCAGGCTCTGTTGTTACTGGACACAGTCCTACATAACTCCACAAGTTTTTATCCAATCCTGGTTTATATGCTACAATCAAGTATGAGAAAATTAGACAATATAAACAACACTATGTCCATTAAGTAATATTTGATTATAAGAGTGAAGGTTTTATTAGAAAATAGCACACTTGTTGACAATTACAATCAATAATTATTATATTAGTATCGTTATAATTTTAATTAAACTTTATAATTAATAATAATATATCAGGAGCTATTATAATTCAAAGTTTCAAATTTTATATTTCAGTCAAAGTAAGACGTTAGGATTGAACGGTATGAGGTAAGTGACTGTATTGTACCTATTCTGAGCTGTGCATTGGTTGCAGGAAAGGAGTGAGACACTTGTACAGCATAGGTGAAGTTGTAGCTGCCCTCACAGTCCAGGCACTGGGTAACATTAAACTCCACCGGTGTTGTCAGTCCGATATCAAGGGAAGTGAGAGGATTGTAGTCAGCTAAATAAACAAATAAGACAATGTAATCTGTGGCAAAGGATACATATGCAGCTACAATCATACTACATGATAACCCTGTGCATTGCAGAGGACGAGTGACTAATATATATTCCACAATATAAAGTAATGTAATGGATCATTCCCTGGTGATATGAGGCTATTTCACACAGACACTTGGGTTAGGAAGTGCCAAGGTAAATTGGGAGTAATGTGCTTGTTCAAGTGTGTACCAAGTAATATGCATCAGCTGCGTTATACTAGAATATTGTTATGTATAGTTATCACTTACTAGTGGCTCGTCTCTTTCGTCTACCGGCATAGCCAGTGTTCTGCTTATGGTTCTTCGGCTGCTGCACTGGTTTGTACTCAACCACACTACCTGTAGACAGAATTATTACACTCACATTACATAATCAGGAGTAGCGATAGCTCAATGGAATGGGGACACGGACCATCGGGTTTAATTTTTATGTGCACCGATTCATTTGATTTGCTTCCATCAATGCTAAAGGCCTGTGTCAGAGCTAAAGGCTCTGAACCTGAAGTTTCTCGGGTGTGCTCCGGTCCTAAGAGCAATAAAGGTGCCTTAATGCTGCCTTTGTCCTGCATGCAGGATTATAATTCCAACAACACATAATTGTGCATTCAAGTAAATAGAAAAATGACGATCTACTGTTAAGAGCTGTAAGCATAGTCATAGCAGGTGCACAGTACTGTATGTGCGCAGTTGACAACAAGTGGTTTGTGATTGCATTAATAACTGCTCATATATTACATCAACTCCGTCCGGTATCTTCACTCGACAAGCTAGTCTGTAATTGAATGCAACAGATAGGGTGTGCAATAGCAATTGAATGCAACAGATATAGCAAGGCTGCGATAACAGCAGAATTTAGTTGAAAGCTATAATTTTTACAATGTCACATCATATATACAACATATGTACATGTATATGCTGCCGGTGCTGCCTTGATGCATCACATATTGCTGTAACATTATGGCTTAAGGGTTAACAAAACTAGTTCAGCAATGCATATTACTAATTACAATGGAACTCAGTTCTCAAAACAACTCAATAAGAATATGTGGCGGTTACCTGGTGCTTGTGGCAGCGTAGTACCAATCATTAACTGAACAACATCAGGGGCAATGTTAGTAGATTGCTGGTTTGAAAATCGTGGGTTGACTTGGGTCCAAAGGTTATGGGAGTTGAGTCTTGACCAGGTGCGACACTGGTTGGTGCAATGTCTCCATTCACACCTGTCTTTTCCCTCTGCACATCCGTCTCCTAGAAGCCATTTATTCACTAAAAATATCAAAGAAAAATATAACTACATAGATATATAGCAAAGCCAAAACGCTTATAAATATTTGTAAAATTTAGTTCCAATTTATCAAAGCACAGTTTGGCAGAAAATTTTTAGCTCTAA
The DNA here is from genome assembly GCA_027564295.1 of Himantozoum antarcticum. Taxonomy (NCBI): domain Eukaryota; kingdom Metazoa; phylum Bryozoa; class Gymnolaemata; order Cheilostomatida; family Bugulidae; genus Himantozoum; species Himantozoum antarcticum. Next base: position 5,184 of record JAOQGN010114865.1, read on the forward strand.
TTCGGAGAACCATTCATTTTAATAACGCACTAGTGTCACATGTCATCAGAATGTTGAATGTATTTGTTGTATACAAACATGAATTTTTCATAGCAATTCTAATATATTACATAAGCATATATTTTTTATTGAACAGTTTTAAATCCTGTTTCTGGCAGTATTTCATTCAATAAAATTAAATCAATTGAAAGTGATTCAAGATATTTAGATTACAATTGAGAAATTCTTTTGATAATTTGCTGCAATCGAAAATAATGTTGTAAATGGCAATCAGTATCAGCATTAATTTATTTAGGTGTTTGCGTGTTTATTTAATATAATACATACATCACATAAATGATAAAATTTGAATTTCACAATAAAATTTATAAAGATGATTATGATGATTATTTGTTTAGCGAACGAGTGAAAATTAGTGATTAGATTGCAAGTACAATAGACCTAGACTTACCGGTAGATGAGAGTCCGGGAGTTGTCATCCCTGGAAAGCCAGCATCTCCATCCCTAAAACAACATAGAGTATGATACAGTAAAGACTACTACGATATCTGCGGGCAGACTCGACAACACCATCAAAGCGACTGCCAAACTTTCTCATGAGAAATCACAAAAGATTAATACTGTCTATGAGCAGGTTTTTAAAACCAGATGTTTTAGACCAACGATCACTGATATTGATCCATTCATGGAGTTTTTAAAGCTCCCATCTGGCAGATTTCGCTCAACTAAGAGCAGAGCGAATCTAAGAAAAAATTAATTTAGAGCTAAGTGCATTCATATTTATAATTCTTTACTTTTCTAGTTTACGTATTATTTTCATTATAACATCCTCACTTTTACCTTTTTTAAACTGCTACCTTTTTATACCATTCAACATTTTGAATAACCATGAGTTTCATTAAAGAGTTTTTTAGACATAAATATTTCTCACCCGTGAGACAGTAAAGTAAATACAATACAACACATTGAATTGGACCACTGACTTACTGACTTACTGAGTGAGCTACGTTTGCTTATAGGAATAGCAGATTTACTGACAGTGCTAAGTAGAAGTTAACAAAAGGTAAAATTACTAACAAATGGACACCGCAATAATTGATATCGATAGGATATTAATAGCTAACATATTTACATGCTACTGTATGAGCTGTGTACATATAGATGTAAAGATTAATGTATAATACTACCATACTGGTATATATGTATATGTATATAATAAATACTTACATCATACCAGTAGTGCTGACCATAGAATCAGTGACATCACCGAGTCCTTCTGACCCAAACTGAGCAGGGGTCCTGCTGTCACTACTGCCTTTGTTAATTTGAAACAAAGCAAAGATAACTCCAACGCTGTAATGTTAAATGTAGATAAGATTACATGACAGCAGCAAAGGAACAACAATTATATGACGATTACATGAATATCACAAGAATAGGTGGCAGCAGACAATAATATACAGCACGGAGTTGCCTGCTTGCCACACTAAACAACTCGACTCATTAAAATACAAACTAATGAAAGAGTCTGGTAGTTTATGATGCAACGGAGACAACAACATTACTGTAGCTTGTCTTAATATTACCACATTTGTAAAACAGGAGTTTTCCAAATCAGACAATTCGTTCTAGTTGAGTGTAGAATCAAATTTTAATAAATGTTGTGACAATAAATATTATAAAATAAATTAACTAGAAATATCTGTGGGATAATTAAAATCTGCTTGAAACACAACTACTGAATGGTAAAACCTCACGTGATTGACTTCGCAATTCCGTGAAAAAAATCCCATAACATCAGCCAGTTTCAAAGTTGATGTTAAATTTTTGAGCAGCAACGTCATTCAGAATATAGCAGTAGATGAGCCACCTGGCCATGACCCGTAGTACAAAGTATACAGGGAGATATATTATACAAAGTATACAGGGAGATATATCATACAAAGTATACAGGGAGATATATCATACAAAGTATACAGGGAGATATATCACACAAAGTATACAGGGAGGTATATCATACAAAGCACTCACCAGGCAATCATCACAAAGACCAGTATAAGTATAAGGATTTGCAGGAATCTGTTGGAACAAACTCCAGGAGCATTGGCCGAGTCCTTTCCATCACTCTTTCCTGTTATCGCAGAAGTACATCTATCTACCCGGCGTTTCCTTCGTACTGTCACATGACTAAACAACAGGATGTGTATTAATTACCACACAATACATCATGATTATGATGTGAGTGAAAGGTATAACAAGAATATAAAAAACCATAAGCTGTGACTGAAAATAAGATACAACAGATAACAATGTAGACGGATCATGATTTAATATATTTGTCTTAAATAGCAAAGATGTCTACATAAAACCTACCTCACAGTACTGACGCTTGTTACATGGCTGAGATCAGATTCATTAGAGGCTGTTGAGCGTAAGCTACCAATTCGCTTCAACTTTTTCAATTTTTGATTGAATCTTTCCAAATAAGTTATTTTGTTCTCCAGTGAATCGGTTACATTAACCAATTCTTTCACAGCTCCCAAACTTTCCATAAACAACCGATTCTACAAATAAATACGTGTCTAATCAGTCGCAACACAAAGATAAATTATAAAATAAATAAAATGTTTCCCACTTAAAGGGTACACAAATTGCCTACCCATTGTCAATGTATTATGGGAGTTGTCTATGCATTGTCAGTACATTATTGGAGTTGTCTATACAATTACATGGTATGCAAATATTCCACAGATAAGTTTAGTTAGATTGTAATTTGCCTATACCTTGTCAACTACTTTGAGCTTATCTATGACTTCACCATTAGGCAGTCTGACATCTGTGGTGGTCTTTACGGCTTCTGGTATGACAACTTCCAACTCTTGGGCAATCACACCAGTCTCTATAGTGTCATTGTCATCCAGCCCGACAGCGTTAGCAAACTCCTCCGTGTACCGATAGTTGTACAAGGAGATGGCCTGTAGGTTCTTGAGCTGCTCTTTAGTGTCAACCTGTACAGGAATAAGACCAGAAGGTCATGATTGTTGTCCTTGCGATATTTTGTAATGCTCAATTTATTAGCGCTTAATCTTCTTAAAAAAGTGCCTATCAAATTTGCAACAAAAAAGTGTAATATAAAGAAAGGTGTAACTCTAAACATACATGCATATTGTACATCAAGTGAAATTGTTAAGATTAAGAGAGCATCCAGTGTATTGAAGCAAAGTATTGAAAATATAATCCATAATGCTAATAGAATATGGGTGGAAAAACAAATGTCCCTAATGAGACAGAACAAAACACTCAGTCTATAATATGAATCATTCACTCATCATTTTCAACACAATATTATTGTTTGTTTCCATAAAAAACTGGCAGTTGCCTACCATATATGATTAATGATGAAAACAGGAGCAGCAAACAACTAGCACACGGCTGCAATTCATTACGTCAGATAAACTGCAATTGCACTCGCTTGTGACAATTGGGAACATGTACCAGAACATATTTTACAGTCAAGAAATATTAGACAAGTTCAAGATCTTGAAGAAATAAATACAAAAGCGAAATTGTCTAAAATTTTCAAAATATTAGGCAATGGAAGGTCAGATCTAGACACCCACCTCTGTGATATCCTGTTTTATTCTCCTGTCCGAAGGCTGCATTATTGTACCCATAACCTTGACATTTCCAGCCACTGTCAGCGCCTCATCTGGTGTGTCAGTGTTGATGCCGACCTTGCCCGAGTGGAAAACGGAGTTAGGAGTCTGGCCAGGTTGCCATTTCACAGGCTCCGACTCGCTATCCTGGAACTGGCCTGGATTGGATGCCTACAGAAGGCAAAGAACAGAATTGTAAAATCACCCAGCTACAATGGGTGATGATCCTACAGTGATAGTGTTTTTGTGGAATTCATCATGATCATTATATACATGCATCTATATCTGTATCTGTATAACTGTATATCTGTATATCTGTATAACTGTATATTTGTATAACTGTATATCTGTATATCTGTATATATGTATAACTGTATATCTGTATATATGTATATCTGTATATCTGTATATATGTATAACTGTATATCTGTATATCTGTATATCTGTATAACTGTATATCTGTATATCTGTATATCTGTATATCTGTATATCTGTATATATGTATATTGGTATAACTGTATATCTGTATAACTGTATATATGTATATCTGTATATATGTATATCTGTATATACACATGTATATATAATTTTATGATGGGCTACAATATCAAGACCAGCAGCGGACGCGACACGTATATGGGTGACTTGCGAATATCTGGAGTTCAAGTTGGGGCAAGTAATACTCGTTAAATATCATAGAGCTGGAGTGGGTCGTGAGTGTAGCACTCGAAGCTCACCGATGCCATGCAAAAACTCGTAAACAGACAGTATGTGTACTGCTTGACCTGTCCAACTGCACTAGCGAGTTGACTGGGCAGCAGAAGTCGGACAAACTCTTAAACAACTAATACTCGCATTATTGGGAAAGAGGTGGCAATTGTGCTGAAATTTCCACAATAAATTCTCTCAATAGTTAGTAGAGAGTCCAACTCTGCCATATCAAGCGCAGGAAGTGTGCAGTGTGGGAAGATTGCACTGACATTGCACTGACATTGCACTGACATTGAAGTAATATTATTATATAGGCTACTTTGCCTGTCACGTCTCACTGGCTCGTACTGCCTAATAAGGAAATAGATAATACAGCGGAGTATTATATACATCAGTAAATGGCTTATTAAATTGCTTTAGCTAAGGCGGATATTCAAGAGATTATATAAAAATGCGACTTAATAGCGGTGATTTTGATAACCACATTAACATAGACAACATGGCAATGCACAGCAGAACATATCTGTGCATTCATTTAATATGAACTTGCTTTCCGGAACGTATTGTTGTTTGTAGCAGCACCATACTTGCTACCTGCTACTTGCTACCTACTACTTGCTACCTGCTACTCGCTACCTGCTATCTGCTACTTGCTACCATTAGACTAATCACACTTACTCGGACTATTAGTTTCTCTGAGCACTGCTGTATTATGGGGTATTCTTTGCCTTGATTGTGAGCAAAGACACCGACTACCAGCAGAAAGTATCTCTGGTCTGGGTTAGGCTTGCCTCGCTTCCTCATGTTATTCAATGTAGTGTCAGAAAAATGGAGACGTCCTATTGTCACCTACATTGAGAGAAGTATAAAAATTAAATAATTGATCGATTGTATAATATCATAACAACCTTGCGGAAGTTGTTTTGTTCATATTTAATAGAAGTATAACAATATATTATCATATGAATATGGTTTCATAAGCATGACAGTCAATCTATACTGGTATTCTGTACTGGACGCCTAGTCGAGGTTCTACACTGGATGCCTAGTAGAGGTTCTACACTGGATGCCTAGTAGAGGTTCTACACTGGATACCTAGTAGAGGTTCTGCACTGGATACCTAGTAGAGGTTCTACACTGGACGCCTAGTAGAGGTTCTGCACTGGACGCCTAGTAGAGGTTCTACACTGGATGCCTAGTAGAGGTTCTACGCTGGATACCTAGTAGAGGTTCTACACTGGATGCCTAGTAGAGGTTCTACGCTGGAAGCCTAGTAGAGGTTCTGTACTGGATGCCTAGTAGAGGTTCTACACTGGATGCCTAGTAGAGGTTCTACGCTGGACGCCTAGTAGAGGTTCTACGCTGGACGCCTAGTATTCTGTACTGGACACCTAGTAGAGGTTCTAGAGCTACAAATATTTCTCACATCAATCAACTAAAGAAAACATCAACCTACCTTCCATGAATGTTCTGGATTCGGGTGAAGAGCCACAGGATCAAATTTCTGTTTGGATCTGTCAGCCTGTGATTGGTCAACCTGAATTAATTGATTGGGAGCTTCCTCCTGTAAGCACAAAGACACGTAAATAGTACAATAAACCAGTATCACAAAACAAAGAAACATTAGCGGACCAGTGTGTTCTTGAAAACCAAATCCATTTTATGGGATTTTATTAGTAGTATATCGATTGGTGGGATTGTTTTAAACTGCGTAGTCGCCCACTAGTAACCCTCTCCGTCATCACTATTGGTATCATTGCCGAGTTTCACCATCAACCATTCAAAATTCAACCCATTCAAATACATCAGTTTAGTTATAGCATAAATGTTTGCATTCGGTGGAGAGCCAGCATTCCATGGTTAGGATTCATAATTATAGAGATGAGAGAGAATGAATGTTGCGTCAGCATAGTATATTAGGTATTAGTAGAATAATGGTGTGGAGTCGGCGGAGGAGAGGTAATGTTTTGTCCTAGTGTGTACCAGTACTAGAAAGAGAGTAGGATGTGATACGTTATAAATAGATGGAATGACGTCAAAGCTGCGTTACCATGGTAACGAGCAATAGGTGCATTTACAAGGTTCACTAGTTGAGGCAGTAAATAATAGCAACTATATATATAATTTTATACCAATTAATTATTTTATATCAATTTATAGATTAAGCGATATATTAGAACTAAATATATTATTCAGTATAGGAAGGTGC
>JAOQGN010114976.1:0-11757 GCA_027564295.1 Himantozoum antarcticum
GAACCAAATTTCTATAAACTATTAATCTTATTCATAAAGCGAAACTGAACGGAAATGATCATTGCGCAGGCCCACCAATGATAGCGATCCGATATATTAGCATTTCAAAAAGGAGGCAACTCAACTATAACAAACTCAACCTGTGTGTGGGGTGCCCAGTCCTGCCCGTCGGTCTTGGAAGGTTAAGGTCATAGGAATATGAAGGTCATATTTATGACTGGGCTTACGAAGGATAATAATAATAGAAAGAAAGAATAAACAATAACGAATAGTTATATAGCTACGCTATAGAACTAATAATGGGTAAATCAATAGTTCTATCTATAGCTACACTATATAACTAATACATCACACCCTGCATTGCATTAAGCGCTAGAGGCAGCGTACAGACACCCGGCCAGACGCAGCTACAGTATTCCAACTCTTGATAGACATTAGGATTACGAATGTGATTAGGAATTTTAGTGATTTCTAGGACTAGGAATTCCTGCAATTAGGAATTCTATGACGTGATTAGGAATTATAATCAGTAATCACTACAGAAAGGCACAACCATTGGGTAAATCACATACCTGAGTAGCCGTGTGGACACAATATCTGTTGAAGTACAGTGGTAAGGCAGGTAAACAAGGCAATACCAGCTCCACAGCATATCATCAGTATCCAATAAGATTTATTTCTAAACATCTGAAATTATTCACAAAAAGAAGCAGTAAGAATTGTGGCCAGTGGCATCAAAAGATTTATTAAAAGCTGCATGTACCGCTGTATGTACATGTACCGCACGTGTCAAAAAGTATTTTTCTGCTGAGATTTCTTTTCTTGGGCAAGTTTCTTAACCCTAAATTTTCTCCTGATGTTTTGATCAGTTTTGATATTGGCCTGAGATCAGCTTTGATATTGCCTTGAGATCGGTTTGATATTCCCTTGAGATCGGTTTGATAATGCCTTGAGATCGGTTTGATATTGCCTTGAGATCGGTTTGATAATGCCTTGAGATCGGTTTGATATTGCCTTGAGATCAGCTTTGATATTGCCTTGAGATCGGTTTCATATTTTCTGATAGTAGGTTTCTATCGGCTGGTGCTGGAAAATAGGTAAATGGTAATAATCTATAACAGACTTTGAAATTTTATCTGCCTCCAAGGCTCCAACCAGATACAAGATACAATAACTAATTATACTGTCCAGTAGGGTTTGATAAATAATCTTTTCAGTGAACAAATGATTTTGTCCTAGTCATTTCAATTAAATGTGTGTGAGTGCATACAAATTGTTTCCTTAAAACTTATAGACAATTTCATAATAAAATGTCCAATGATATCAATAATTATTATCAATTATAATGAACGACAATGAGATAAATTTTTAATAAAACTTTAACTTCTAGCAAGATTAGACCCTGGTTGAAGCAGCTGCTCACATTGAGCTGTGTAAACTGTAAACACATGCATTTTAATCATCATGCCTTTTCTAGTGTTGGCCTGTTGATGAAACCTGGGTATAATGAACCTCTTTAGAGGATGGTATTTTGTTATTTGTACAGTCTTCATGAAGCATAGCATAAATTTTTAGAAGATTGTCTATGAACAAATACTAGGTAAAATACCAAAGTAGGGAAATGTAATACAATCAATTAACAGTTAGTTATGTTAACAAGTTAGTTTATCTTATATTAAAATCCATTAGTTGTCTCACAAGTGAGAAATGATTGTGGTCGAAGCCAAAGCAGTCATATATGAAGTTCGATTTACTCTCAGTTTAGGGTTGGCGCACACTCCGGCAAACTTCCGGTTCAGATCCTCCTCCTGTAGCACTTAGCATTGATAGCAAGACGCGTGCCCCAATAGCTTGATTTTTTTACAAATCAAGTAAATTGGCACACATGCGAATCGAATCTGAATCACGTGCGTAATGTCCGTGTCTTCATCCCATTGAGCTATCCCACTCCCATTACTCGTGGAAAGGCTTGGCTATGACAAGTCTGTCATAATCACATGAGAGTGTGACTGATGATGATAATTATTATAACAGGCGTTCGAAAATATTACTGACAAGTAATGCATTGTAATAAAATTATCATGTAGCACCATGCTTTCTTGAAAACAATAGTCGAAATTGATGTAATCCAAGAATCTTGCCCAAGTACATTACTTAGTGGAACTGTGTATCAGGTCAATTGTTTTATATTTTATTACAGCATTATACAACATATTTTATTACAGCATTATACAACATATTTTATTACAGCATTACACAACATATTTTACTCTACTTTTCAACTAATTATTATTCTTATTATTAGTAATCCTGCACTGACTTGGGCAGATCTGCATGAGGCATGTAGTAAGGAATATCAATACACTATATTGACCTGCTTCACACCAGCGACAAAAGGCATGGAATCTTCTTCGGCACTTGCTGACGGAGGTGTCGGAGGTCTAGATGACGTAACTATAATCAGAGATAAAATGGCTGCCACTCCAGCAGGCCCGCAGTGAATTCCAAGCTATAACACAATAACAAAACAGTACAATGATACCAACTGAAAATGTAGCATATAATAATATGGATTGTGATTAAGTCTTGTGCGAGTTCTGTTGATCGATTACCATTAATCCAAGAACTGGTTTAGATAAATTGCACAGTTGTGACGTCACTGTGTATGATACAGCATGTTGATTAAGCTGTACAACATTGCAGAGCTGCTGCGAACCAGACTAAGTCAATGAATTCAGTCAAAAATCAAAGTATAATCACTATGCTCTGTTCTCTATCTTACTAATGGCAAATAGTTCATTGCAATTGAATACATTTGGATATTATCGACAGATATTTTAAAACTATACTACAAACTATACTACAGGTCACTAATCAGGATTGCCACATTCTAATAACCGTTACGTAAAGATCAGTGGTTTTCTCAAAATCACGACTGAGTGTGCTCACGGCGGTTTAGTGGTCTAAGCTTGCAAATATGACACAAGCTATCTGCAAGAAAGTGGGTTCGAGTCCCACCGTTGATTGGGAGGTTTTCGTCCCGTAGGTTTCCGCCTTTTCCATACCGAACCCCTATACCACTATCTGTGCCATGGACTTCCATCAATTAGCTCTGCTGTTGGATTACCACATACAAATAATATTGCCAGGGGAGTGAACAATTAAAACAAAAGACATCATTAACTTGTGTCTGCCATTGTCAGGCAACGAGTAGTTGGTTAGTGATAAAGCTGAGAGGGCTTTGCAGATGGATGTGCCCACATAATTTAGCCCAATATTGGTTAGTGATATGATATCAGGCAACATAGCTAGGAATTCAAATAAACGAGACTGGTATTGGTTAGAAGTAGGTAACGACTATGTAGCTAATAAGTAATAGCCAACTGAAACAGTTGCTGATCAGTGATATCAGGCTATATAATATTTATACTGACCAATCTTTGAAAGTAGACGGAGAGATCTGTTGAGCCATCTGGGTGAACTATTGCAGGAGCTAATAGACTTCCTACCATAATACCAAGCGGATTGGCTAAAAGCATTAACGATGTAATAAGCAACTGTAAGATATTTCATGTATGTAAAACATGTTCGATACAGTTGAGAAATAGTAATTATTGAGACTTATATTATGGTACTGTATCACAGATGTGTGTGGTAAATGGTACAGTGGGAAGCAAGATGAAGACATGATTGAAAATATTAATTTAACATATTTTTTTTATTATTTACTTTTTTATTTTATATAAATTTCTATTTTAATATAATATAATATGTTATTATAATTATACTAATAATTATATTCTGTCCATGAAATAATACAACAAACCAATGCATTACATTTATAATGCAGTCAGTAATGATACATGTAGTTGAAAATCCTCCAAGTGTAACTATGGAAACTGGAGTCTGAGTCTGATGCAAAATCCTTTCTTAAAACTTGATTGCAAAGAATTATAATATATCACCTGAAGATACAATAATATGATCATATATATGTATTATGTATATTGTAAATACCTATAAACAACTACAACCAAGCTCACAATAAATACTCACCCATAGAGCCAATAGTATTTGCCAAAGCTCGATGTTCTTCAGGAAACCAAAGCGCTGCCAGTTTCGTTGTGGCAAACATCATGTATGGTTGAGCTAAGGCAGCAATACTTTGACCTAAACACAACCAGTAACATGCAAAAAGTACATATAAGCAGAGCAGAAGCAATAGGCGATTTGTGAAATTAGTCGGTACAAAATTCAGGAAGCGTCAACAAGTAGTGCCGAGTCAGAATTCCCAGCAACTGTCTGTAGCTATGTAAAATAACTACGGTACCATTGCATCGGCTTACAGAATTCACCATGGATATATCACCATGGATTATCTATGCTAGAGGATTCATTTGATTTTCGCTAGTCGCAATTAAATACATAGGTAAATCATGGTGCTAAATGATGCTAGTTTGATGAAGCACTAGTTTGATAGTACATTTTAGTTATGTGCTGACTGCAATAAAAGAGTAAGTGACTTGATGCTCACTTGAATAGCTCTGTATGCAGTGTAGAGGACGGCTAAGTTAGGCAACTTAACTGTTGCCGGTGTTTATATACATCAAGCAAGAACAGCACAATCATTGTACGAAGTGTGAATGGCACCAACATGAACTCATATCAAGTGGCACGCATCACGTAGTCTTTCCAATTGTACAACCCAAGATTTGGATATAGCTAATCAGCGCAAGTTGGATGACTTGCTTAAGCTGGGCAAGTCTATACTCTATACAGCACACTGCAAAGCAACTGCAGGCTGCTGTTGCTTTCAAGTCATACACATTTAGTCATACACTTAGTCATTTAGTCATCACACTTTCAAGTCATACACATTTAGTACAATGCAGCGTGAAGAGGAAAAGTGCAATATTTCAACATTGGGGATTATTTACACAATTTACACTTGACACAATTTAGCTGAATTGCAATCAAAAGAAACAAATTTGGAGGACCTTGATTCCATGATGTAGACACATGAAGATAAAAGTAGTGACATGCATTACGTTGCATAATGCGATTAATGGCGATGTTAATGATTATTACATGTACTTGCATGCACACAGTGGGACACACATTATGTAGGCCTATGCCTAATTAGAGATTTTAGACTTGGCTGCGTTTTATCATGAGTTTGATGATTATAAATACTCACACTCTATTAGTGATATCATCATGTGGTGTGACATCCGTCTATCAGTTTTTGGAGTATTTTGTAACGACACAAACCCAATCTTGAAACCCCAATAGTTACGGGGATTGGAGTGTGTGGCTTGGGTTCTAGAGTTTAGGGGTTTGGGATAAAAAAAACACTAAAAACTGAGAGACGGCTGTGACATTTACACCCTTGTTATCACAAAATATAATCATACTTTGATATATTATATCATTTTACATACCAATAAAGGCTACAATAATTAGAGAACTACTTGGAAGCACATTGGAAAATGCACTCAGAAATTTGATACCGGCACCAAGGAAGTTGAGCCACGCACCAACTATAATCTACAACAAAAATCAATAAACAAACTTGAGCAAGAAAAGTTTTCTTGCAATGCTGTTGTTCACCAACACAAAATACTCGTAAGATAGTGAACCATGGACATTGCCCTCTTATCATGTAAGAGCAGTGTTCTTTTATCACCATGAATTGTAATGCATCATCATATAAGACATCACATGCACCATGTTTTGATATTCAGTCAGTATTGATAAGAGAGTGACACAATCGGTGACACTAAGTAGCACTATCGGAATAATTGCTCTGAAAGCAAATACTTTTTCTCATAAAAAGTGTATATCTATTATAATAGACTAAGATACAGGCAGACTAAGATACACCAGACAAGGAGAGAAGCAGAGTTGCCCCACGCATATCTCATCCATATATCATGTATTATAGAGTAATTTTTCTGTTTAGAATAATGTTTCTCTATTCGCTGTGTTCTGATTAGCAGGTAAAATAGCGGAGGCCAGGTGGGTTTCCCTCGACTAGCTCTGCTATTGGATTACCACCTAAAACAATACAAACAAATACTAGACAAATACTAATGCATCGGGACAATCCTAATGTAAGGACAATTCCTGTCAAACAGGAATTCATAAAATTCAACATCCCTCATCTGAGATCTTGGGAGTCTAAAACTTTAGCTTGCATAATATAATTTTAACTAGAGGTGGAACGAGCCCGATTTTTAACGAGTCGAGTGAGTTTCGAGTCGGGGTGCAACGAGTCGAGTCAATCACAAAAATCGAGGATAGGAAAATTGCAAAAGAGACCTCAAAAAAGTAATGACTGTGTGTATAGTAGAAAAGTAATGTACAAAACAATGATGAAAATAATATCAATCATCACTCACTACGTAAAATGCTTCATGTTTCAAAATGCTTTACTGTTTTTTCAATGTTAATGTTAGGCTGTCATTATATTATTCATTACATTTTTTTTTATTGCTAACCTCTAATTGACGAATGAATTATATTGTACCAATGCTAACTGCTATGCAATCTATTTAATTTCAAACTAATTGAAGAAAAGAATTGATAAAAATATAATAGCATTCACCTAACCATGTTACAAATAGAAAGTCAATAACTCAGCAGTATTCAATCCATTGCACAGTTAACATTTGCAGTCTCACTCCCCTCTAACTCTAATTACAGATTGCTAGTTGACATCACTTACCATTTACTAGAGAAATAATGGTATTGGTAACTGGTTACACTAGTAAAGAGATACTACACAGACAATTACGACAATTACACAGACACTAAAGTGCTCAGCTGCAGGTAGACCCCAGCTAGTGCCTTCTAGAAATTCTAGTTCAGTTTGAGTCAGATCAATTTCATACAATCTCATCAAATGCCTACTGAAAACAGCTGTAAGAGTGATCATTTACAGTTACACCCACCCTGTTGCAGCAAATGCTACATGCTGTCTCAGTCAGATTGATGTAAAATTCCAAATCACCCGTGAAAATAATAGCTCAGTTCCAAAAGGAAAGTTATACGCATCATAATTTGTTTATAATTATTCTAATCATATTTCCATTAGTTCACACCGCAGGGGTACTATGTCTATGGTTCACACTCACGATTTAACTAGCTATTGCTTTTGGACTATAGGAGTTGGACATTCCATTGCTAACCTTTGGCATCTACCGGGGCTTTCACTATGTAACACGACGTACTTACATACGCATTGTAATCTGCTATAGGCTAAAGCTTTATTGAGAGAATATAACTCCAATTACAAAATGATACTCATACTCGTTTATATAAAGGGACAAACTCGTGAGACGAATCAGCTAACTCGACCAATACAAACTCGTGAGCCGAATCGAATCAGGTGATTCGTTCCACCCCTAATTTTAACGTACTTGGCAATGATACTATTGAGAATTGACACATATTTTTGCTGCTAAGCTGAATTGCCACATAGATGACGGGAATGTCTGGAACGTCCTTTAACAGAAACAACAACTTACCCCTGCTCGAAGTCCCATATAGTCTAATATAAATGCAGAAAAGGCACCAAATATTGCAGAAGCTACCATATACACCAATGAAATATAATTTACAACGTCAGTGGTGGTGTTATAAAATGTTGCCGTGTGATCTGCTATGGGTGCATATGACAACCAAATCTACAACATAACTATGCAGTCAACGAAATAGCATCATATCTTAATTTGTCTACTATATTGTATCAGGATCCGTTTGTCTACATTGCAGATTACAATAAGGGTTCTGGGACAAGCTACACTCACAAATTTTAAGATTATCTCCCATCTGAGGTTTCAAACTAGCTGATGACAAATAGAGTTTTCCTGGTATTTAAAATCTTCATGAGTGATTTACACTAAATACCGTAATATATAATTGGTACTTCAAACAATCGCCGAGAAGCAGGCTCTCAAAGTAAGCAATTTTTATATGCCTAATAAAGCAGCGAACTATTTTACTTAAGACACCAGAAGTGAACTGCAGATGCATTCTATAGAAATATCTGGAAATGACATCTATGGCGTCCAATGCATTATAGCTTACTATAAAACTTAGCAACGTTGAAAGCCTGGTACTAGATGATCGGTTAACTACCAACGTTTTATACAGCATACTAGTTTAATGAAACATGGATATTGCAAAGTATTTAACAACATTTCTTCAGTGACCAGGCAATTTTGAGATGTTGAAAATTTCACAAGCGATATTTGTGGGCGGAGCTTGCCCATAACCCCTATTACAGCTACCTTACCCAAAATGTCCTACAGCAATGACGATTATTTGATAACAATGCAAGCTTGCTGACAATACTTATTTCTTACTGTAACAATGTTGTTCAGATAAAAAATAGGGCAACACGATGAAGAATATTGTATATTTGACAATTTCATCTACAAACAGACTTTAAAACAGTCCAACATGTTCTTAGGAAACAACATGCAGTTTTCTGAAATTTGAGTCAGAAGTTCAGCAGTATATACTATTTCATAACACAGCTGTTGCTGTACATTACCAGATTAGTATGCCAGCTACCTCCTCAATGATTAAAGATCCTATAAGATCCTAAAGATTCCATCCTACATTTGACACTAAATCTGGTATGCCACCATGAGTAGAAAACATTGCAGCAGTATCAACTAGAAATCGGCAAAAGAAATATTTCTATATAACCTAGAAGGAAATCATGGTCTGGGTAGGCTACTTTGGCAGTCATGTGATTACTGACATCAACCATATGACTCATATGACATCACAATGGGTCAGCCCAATTTTCAAAATGCTATATTCATAACAGTATGTTAGGCCTACTTGGATTTTTCATAAAATGCAGTATTTGGCTTGAAAATAACATATTTTGTCCTACTGTAGTCTGCAATGTAGGTCAACAGTACCATGGCATTGGAGCACTGAAGCAGTGAGAGAACAAACAAGATCCCCCATCGTCTAGTGTGTAATTGAAAAGACCTGTGTTCCATGCTAGTAGAGGATGCATCATCATCTCCATCTCCGAGGGAAGCCATGGTAACTCTGTAAATGCAATGATACAACCAAATGTCAAAACATTCTGCAGCGCTTTTTCATGGACTGTTGAACAGTTCACCAATGCTAAAAGGTGACCAATATAAATTGAAGTCGGACAAATGGCATAATTATAACACGTTAAGTGGGACCAGTTCAAAAAAATAACATTCCACTATATGGTAACAAACATGGTGTTGAGATAGAGATCATAGCAAAGCATGCTACTTTTCCAGCTAGCAAAGCCATATTGACACACATAGATATTATATATGCTTATTTTAATACTTACTTGCATACTCAATCTAGTAAAATCAATTATTGCCAATATCAAAATAAAATGCTGTAGACCTAATTCTGGTGAAGCCCAGACACTTAGATCAGCTCTAGCAACAGCTTACTACTCGATCCACTACGTCACGTTATAAAATGTCTTCCAATATATAACTTATAATGAACATGCTCATCTGTTTGGTTTTCGGTGCTGTTACTTAAACACGCAGTAGCTACTTATTCTGACCCAATATCATGCAGCAATAATTGTAATTATTATATACATGTATATGATATTAATATCAGAATACTCGAATAATATTTTGATGTTAATTGAACCAAATGTGTATTGGATCTTTTGTTTGTACGCGATATGTCACACTCCAAACATAAACTTCTTCAGTGAGAACAATGTCATGTTTGTTATAGTAGATTTGACTTCAAGGATTTCGGTTAGCTACGCATTATCAAATAAGATAAAACATATCGAATAAACTCCTTAATATGCTTTACCTAACCTTCTTCTAACGTAATACAGTGAGCGACAATTACCAAGCTATCTATTGTATTTCCAATTTTTCATACTTACTCTATTTATATATATAACTTTCTACATAAAATAACTTTTAACTAAAATGGAATATTTTATTCTAGATTATTATAACTGATACTGTAATATTAAATATATAACGGTTGATAACCTTTCGATAAAATACCAAATCAACCATATCTAGGACTATGTACAAAAAGAAGATATTCCATAGATATTAGAATAGTATGCCTATAAAATATGTGTACACAAATAATTAATAATAAATTGACATTGTCGATGTATATTCTTATCACAACATTGTGCAATTTTTCTAGAATGTCTTCATTTTTATTCACTGAATTAAGTGGTGTAGAAAAGGTTAATTCTCAATAATGCATAATTATTGTTTTATAGTTATAGGTAGCCAACACTTGTTCATTTGTCTGAGTTAGACAACGATGTTATAGGCCTACTTTAGACAAGGGGTAAACTGGTGAACTTACCTCGTGGACCTGTGTTGCGGAGCTTATTTACTTATCCATTTAATACGTCTAAAATTCTGATGTAATAGAGTATCTTTGATGTAATTTTTCTTAGTATATTATATTGGAGACTCATATATTTTCAGTTGCACTTTTATGTTATACTTAATAGCCAAATAGGGTTTTTGATATGTTCAATTGTAGATTGTACAGGTAGTAGGCTAGTAGGCCTATAACGCTCCATGACATGTAGGCCTATGTTATTGCCAAAGCATGTACAGCGCTCGATTGGTGCAGAAAAACAGCAAAGATTTGCTAGATAGAGCAATAGAGTAATCCTACAATTTCCAGCAACAACTATTATAAAGCAAGTTTATATTAACAAACAAGTTTACATTAACAATTAATATAATAGGCCCTACATTAATAATAATTCATTATATTTTATAATTAATTAATCAATTATTACAATAAATTAAATTACATTCAAATTTGATTAGTAAGTGATCTATTTCTATAGGCTATTATAAATCATGAGTGGTTTAAAATAAATAATAATAATGAGAACAGCTACAAACTTAAATCATAAAGTAGACATTTACAACAGCGTCCAGTAGCCTGCGATCCAAAACCCACACCTAAACCCTAAATCTCTGGCTACAGGACGGCATAAGAAAACTTGACCCATTATAATAAAAGAAACATTTACAATATGCAATCACAATTAATGGTAGGCATTTTCAACGGCGTCCAATCAGCTAGCTTGCAATCCAAAACCTCAACCCCAAACACAAATCGCAGGCTAATGGATGTGATAAGTCAGATAGGCCTAAGAAATATCAATCAAATTAATATTCAAAGAAAGCGTGAAGTATGAATAGTGTTTGTTAGCTTGATTGTAGTGTTATGGGTTAAAGTCAAACTCCAAGTCAAGGCAAATTATAGTCAAATTCAAGCTCAAAATGGATCTTGAATTTCAGAATGAGTATCACTTGTGTATGCCTATAAGTAGTGCTTAAAGTATACAAGCAATCTCACAGGCTCTAAGAGCCTGTAAGAATTCCCAAAAACAGATAAATCTTGCATTGGCATATACCGATTATTATTTATTAATAGAAATTCGCAATAGAGCTTACATTTTACAAAAGAACTCACAAGAAAACTTACATTGACAATTACAATTACATTACAATTTATATTCAATCATATATACAAGTTATTCTGCTTGGTAATCTATCACTCACCAAATTATAATTTATAAATACTAAATAGTAATAAATAACAATGATAGCAAACTGAAGAATATAATAGAATTCATAAATATTATTTTCTGGAATGAAAGTTGAAACAATGTTCAATGTAAACTATGAACATGGCCATATGATGAAGGTGAGCAAATAGCTA
>JAOQGN010115197.1:0-11755 GCA_027564295.1 Himantozoum antarcticum
AGGACAATCAGGGACCTGAAAAGCCTTTAGTGAGCTATTCTTTAGATATCACACCCTAAAGGTCTCCACTTCTCTCGTCAGAGGGTTTAGAGACTCTACACTAGACAAGACAAGACAAGACAATGGAATATTACCTTTCCACTTTTCTACTCCACTAAGAATTAACATAAGCATGATATAGAGCACCTGACAGGGTATTATAACATCACGTTGTGAAAGCGCAGTACACTGTCGCATAGCGACGTAGCGCAACAGACAGAAATGGCATGTTATTTTTGGGTCGATTCAAATCCGCCCACACTTTCAACGGCAGAGCTGGAACACAAGCCACACTTCTTGTCACGACGTCTCAACTAACATTGTTGTTGTCCACCACCACACATACATCAACAGGAATAGAGTTCATTGTTACAACTTAACATGCCTAACAATGGTGGCAACACTTCACTATTTAGTATTTTGTACTAGTCAAAGTTAAATATTAACCTGTTAACCTATAACTGTGATACTAGCACTAACAATTTTAAGGCAATTTGAGGATTGATTGCACATTCACTTAAATAGTTATTCAGACCGGTTACATGCAGGTAATAATCAGACTGGCAGAGTGCGTGAGTGTCAACTTTTAATGTATTTGAATTGAAACTAAAAATTTGGTTTACCACCTACAGCTACAACTGACCTTGTGTAATGTAACCAACTAACTGTTAGTGTAATTAAGGAGTTGAAGAAGATGAGTTGTCTAACTCCTTGGTTTAATCAAGTGTGAATTTCAGGCTTTGTTCAAACAATATGTCTTCGGTTGAGTTAGTTTTCTTTGAGTCAATGATTTTAGTTAGACAACAGTAAGTGTTTATTGTTATTACAATGTGGTGATTGTAATGATATTTTTGGATATTCTTACTCTCCTCTATTTCTTAATGGTAACTATTTGTAAAACATTGTTAATGACATTAAAGTTTCACAGATTTTTGTCAATACAACGGAACAGCAGCGATTCTATAGGCCTACTGTAAACTACGACAGTGCCCAAAGACTAGGCTACAATTTGAATCAAGAATATTGTTTTAATACTTCAAATTCAACTGAAATCTACCACAATAGACACAGTTAGCAAATGTCAAGTGGAAATTAAGATGGCAAGGGATATTTTTCACTGAATTGCAGCTTTTTTGTCCTTTTGATTGATTACAACATTCGCTACTTTGGAACAATTATGTAGTCCACTTGCAGTATCTATTAGCCTGTATTAGCAACAAAGGCTAGCAGTAAAAGATAATTGTAATTCCTGTTGTGAATGAAGGAATGGGTAGCTTGTTCATCAACAATATTTGTCAGGTTGATGGACTCAAATATGTTCAGACATGTTCAATCGGCGCCTAGTCGATCTGTTTCGCCAGGTTCAAGTTCCGGTAGTTCACTCCTCAAACCCCGACCACAAATCAGGATCCTTAACCTTTGATCTATCATGGGTAATGTTGGAACAAAAGCCTCCGGAACATACAACACAGGCAGTAGGAACAATAAGGGCCAATCACTAGCTGTTGCAGTACATAAGACTGACGTTATGCAGTTGAGAGACTGTAGTAATTGTAATGTGTACAGATCAATCTGTGTAAACCTCTTGAATTAATTTAATTCTATTGAAATATTCATGAGTAAATAGTGACTTACCTCTGAACTGGAAGCATATCATGCATACATGCAATGACTGCATAGTAGAACACCTAGAAGTGGGGTCCTTGTATTTTTTTGGTTGTTTTATTACTGAGTAAATATTTACATAAACACTATAAAAAACATGACTTGAAGCATGGGACAGCCTGATAGTTGAAGACTGGAGTGGTGGCTGCCCCTCTGTAAAACCACAGCACGGGCACGCCAACAAGCCGTAATTGGAATGCCCACACCATGATCAAACGCAATCCCACAGACAGTCCGCCACACTCAGCAGGAGTCCAGACCCAGGGCCCACTCCCCACGCCCATCCCAATAGATACTTATTAAACAGAGTGATACCTCTGCACAACAAAAGCCTTTCTCCTCTCTTGTTGGTTTGAATGAAATACTCCTCAACTGGGATAATTGTAAGCGAAGCACAATCGAGATAATTAAAATAAAGTATATAAAATTCATACATGTATTCTTGAGGTGGCAAGCTCCTTGTTTTTCCAATATATAGGGGCCTTATGCAGAGCTTCCTTAAATGGTGTATTATCGTTTTCTACGTAAGTATTGTGGAGCAGTGTAGCCAGGGCCCATGCCACACTGGGAGTTATGCTCTCTTGCCCTTGGTTAGATTGGTGGTGGTGATCGACGCCTCGATCACCACCACCACACGGGAAGCGTTAAAGCCGAACTTGATAAATTCACATTGATAGCATCATGGGCTTATGACTAGGCCTATATACATATACCATATTGTACATGTTAATGTATGTCCACAGATTCATAATTTTAACTTGCCTATGCCTACATTGACGTGTCAATGTCAACCTGCTTTCTAGCGACATGGTTATAATATCTTGATATAGTCTACTCCATAAGCCAGCATACTCCATAAGCCAGCCTACTCCATAAACCAGCCTACTCCATAAGCCAGCCTACTCCATAAGCCAGCCTACTCCATAAGCCAGTCTACTCCATAAGCCAGCCTACTTCCTCATCTATGCTACTGCAACTTTCAACACAGTCAGATGGTAATGACTACGAAGGTTCCTAATAACTGTACTCGTATATGTATTTGTAGTTATTTTCAGCGCATGGTGACAGTTTCTAACTAGACCACTATTACAATGCTGTGTACGGAATTCAGTCTGATATCGAGTATTCTTAGTACAGCTCTATATGTCAACATCAGCTATGAAGGCAGTCACGTAGAGGATGGTCGGCCTGCACTCTATTATAATGACATAAATTTGGGCAATGGCATTATAAATATCACACTGCCTCCAGAGCTGGGCCTACACTCATTCCTCTGGAACAAGACAGCTTTAAATGGGACTGTAATGATGGATGAGAATGGCACAGTGACGGAGGTAAACACTACCCTAAAAGACCATGCTTTCAGGTGAGTACCGTCTTTAGTTGACCAGCTCACCAAGATACTTACTTGCTACCCATTTAGCTGCAAACTAGAAAACTGGAAACTAGGTATTAAAGTTAAAAGTACTTAGACATTGGGTGGTAACAGTAAGTGGGCAGCGGCGAGGACCCATGTGTACCGTAGCAGAATTATTTGAAGGTGATGAGTCCAGTTAACATAATATATATATATAAATGTTAGGGTAGAGGAGTATGGAAGCTACGGCAGAATTGTTGCTGATCAGCTGCTGTTTCAGCCTCAAGGCAAGTATAAACTGTGCCTTATTCGTATACCTCAGATTGGTGGACACCTCAGATTGGTGGATACCTTCTCCATGCATCAGTCATTTGATAGGCAACTTGCCACCATAATCTGCATATAGTGCAAAGTGAAACTACATGTAAACTACATGTACGCAAAGCTGGAGTCCCTAACCTCCCTGCAAACTGTTCGTAGTAAGCTGTTGCAAACTACATATATCGACATTCTTTGGCATATTTAATTAACCAAAGTAGTTTAATTTAGGGATCAATTTAGTTTAATTAATGTAATTAGGACCTAAACCAAAGTAGTTTATTTTTGGTATAATATTTTATTTAAAACTTGCAAAGGGTGGCTAGAGGGGAGGCAATTACCGATGATGACTCATGACTACCAATTTCGCAGCATTAGTGAATAAACACCAAACCATGGTACCAATTATAGTTCAAATCACGTGAACCCTAAAATTGGAGTTATGGCGTCCCATAGGCCCACGACTACGGGAGGCCATAACTTCCATTTTTAGGGTTCACATTATTTGAACTATGGTACCAATGTAATTAGGTTAATGTAATTGAAGCAATTGATTGAAGAATATGACTGAAGTATGTAATTGTAAGTAAAGCAATGTAATTGAAGAATATGTAATTGTAATTAAGATGTAATTGAAGCCAAAAATATGATACAGCTGCCTGTATAATACCTTTACATTTATGGGAGTTGTCTCCTTTCATTGGAGCACAAAGTACAACACCTTGCCATGTGCCGTCGTTTGACAGGTCGGCCAGTTTATATAGAGCTTAGACAGTGAGAGTTAAGGTTACCAAGGTCTGCATTACCATATTCACTCGCCTAGTACGTATTTTATGTAAATGTATTGTGTATTGTTAACTACACAAATCATGCTGTAGAATAATTAAAATATTATTTTATATTATTATTTAGTTAATATTAAGCTAATTATTATTTATTTAATTTATATTTTGCTAATGTTATTTAGCAGCTAATGCTAAAGCCAAACTATTCTGCTATATATTCTGCAGAAGGAATACCAGAAACCAAAAGTATTATTCATTTTTGATTTGGAGGTATCTGGAAATCTGGTGTGTTGTGAATATATTCTGGGAGTTGGTCCGAAGCTTTCTGCTCTGGTCTGAAATGGATATTATGATCAAGATGATATTAATCGGTGAATTGAAAGTGAAATGTTGAAGGTGATAATGTAGCAGTTTTTCGATTCGTTTCAGTTTCATCAATCTTTATCAGCCAACTCGCTTTAACTTAGCTGTAACCCAAATGTTGGGGTCATTCCAATGAAAATGAAATAAATATTGTAAATATAGGTTCCTAAAATTACTGTGAATAAAAATTACATGTTGCATGATTGCATTGATTGCATTTATTGCATTGATCTTATTCCGAATGTGTGCAAGTCATATTTACCGATACTGGGTATTATATTATTTTGTTGCCAACTCTAGTAATTTGTGCTCTGGCTGAGTTATTAAGTTAATGTAGTCCTTAAAATGATTGGCTTTTCATCTCATCTAATCTGCTTATAATATGAAATACTCAAAACTACTAAGCTATAATAATAATAGATATGCTATGGTAACAGTACGAAATATGCTATGACTACCAACAAGAGAATTTATGCATATTATTACTGTATTCTATTATATATAATACAACACTATTGACTTTGCTTACAAACAGTGTGTTTGTAACAGCCTACCTGAATTGTACTGTATTGACCAGCATTGTGGCAATAGCTGAAGGACTTTAGCCTATATTTTCAAGAGTATGATACACAAAATGATACATCAAATTATTAAATTCTGCAATACAAAGAGTCTTCAACTAAACCAGTACCAATGCATTCATGAATATATTTGGGATAAAGTATGATTCCATTCTATTCCACTTATTCATCATGAGTTAATTAACTATTAATGCATGTGTCAGTTTAAGTATGGAATATCAAGTAAGAGTTGTGTTCTCGCTTTGTGATTTTTACAGTCATTAAAAAATGTTCTTACTAGGTTTTATTATTTTGAATATTGACCCAGTTGATATACAAATTGATAAAGCAGACATCGGCGGTGTCCAATGGCTCTGTTGATAATGTTGATAATCTCAGCGATGATGTGAAAGTACGTCTACATCTACTGCAATTTTAGCTACTATATAGGCCTAAGTCTGCCGACTATATAGGCCTAAGTCTGCCGACTATATAGGCCTAAGTCTGCCGACTATATTGGCCTAAGTCTGCCGACTATATTGGCCTAAGTCTGCCGACTATATTGGCCTAAGTCTGCCGACTATAACTCTTCAGTATTATCTTGCATCTGCGTTTTGACTGCGTCTTAACTGCGCCTTAATTTGCTGTTAGAATATTGTCTGTATATATTTGTTATCGATTGATTGTGTTTCATAATTGTGACATAAAAGGAATTTCACCCCAAATTCCTTCAACTATTAAATCAATATCCTAAAATTAAATTGTGATTGAACGCAAACTTTGTAGGTAGTGATAACGCTAATAAATTATAACACTTCCTAGCCGGATTATGATTGTATTCTGTATCTCTTGGCCTAAAATTATTACTGACTTTGGCTATCCTCTCAATATATTTTATTAGGTTATCAATTCAGCTGCCCCCGGACATTCAATTTCACATGTCATGGGGCAATACTAGTCTTCACCAAGCCATCATACCTCTTAACATTAGTGGTGATGGAGAGGCAAGATTCAACCAGACCTTACCGTTGGCAGTAGCTTATGATGAGGCCGATTTCACTTGGTATTTGGACTTCACCATACGCAATGACACTGCCTCTGGTCTGTCTGGCGTAAGTATTTTTTGTAGCAGTACTCTAACAGTTACACTATCTGTTGTACTCTATCAGTTCTCTATCTGCAGTACTCGTCTATCAGTACACCATCTGTACGCCATCTGTACTGTACACTGTCTGTACTGTACACTGTCTGTCTGTACACTGTCTGTCTGTACGCTGTCTGTCTGTACGCTGTCTGTCTGTACGCTGTATGTCTGTACGATGTCTGTCTGTACGATGTCTGTCTGTACGCTCTCTGTCTGTACGCTGTCTCTCTGTACGCTGTATATCTGTACGATGTCAGTCTGTACGTTGTCTGTCTGTACGCTGTCTGTCTGTACGCTGTCTGTCGGTATGATGTCTGTCTGTACGCTGTCTGTCTGCACGCTGTCTGTCTGCACGCTGTCTGTCTGCACGCTGTCTGTCTGCACACTATCTGTCTGCACACTATCTGTCTGCACACTGTCTGTCTGCACACTATCTGTCTGCACACTATCTGTCTGCACACTATCTGTATTCTATCAGTTATACTCTAGCAGTACTTTAACTCTAGCAGAATACTATCAGTGCTGAAGCAGGACAGTATCAGTGTTCTATCAGTAGCCTACTTTAGTTTATTGGACAGCAATATACTATAATTGATGTGCGTAGCAGTAACTTCACCATAATAAATATACTACATGTCTAGTTGGTTTTTGCTTTTTTTCATTTTCATTATTACAACGCTTTACAATCAAGAATTTCATTGCAAACATTTGAGTTACATGTACACAAATTAGGTTTTTGCTTTGGCAGGATGAGTTGGTTATCTCAATACCGTATGAATGGGAGTTCGAAAGCAGACGGTCTGGCTTATATGATAGACCATTCCTGGTGAGCTTGGCTCCGTTTGACTGGAGTTATAAAGAGATGGTGTCTAACAATTCTTATCTATACGAGTCACGTAATCTAAGTACAGAGTCGTTGAGTGAGCTAGCCCTGCTGTACCCAGATGAGCCACACACAGTCTACCTTTCTGACCTCTTGTTGCAAGAGGCTTGTTATACGATGGTGAATGATTCATATGGGGTCATACAAACATTCGATGGCTTACTCAACTGTTCCAGATGTCTGTATCCTAGCCCACAGGTGAGTCTGGGTATTTATTGATGGCTCACTGTAATTTATAGGCCTCATTCATGTTTGATATTATATATTATCTACCCTACCTCACCTGCCTACCTACATACCCTACCTTACTCAGTGAATCTAATAGTTGCAGTTACCTTGGGGTTGAACATATCTAAGAAATGATAACTTCAAATTCTCCGGTACCACTTTAAAAAAAATTGATTCTAGAATTACATTATTAGTTTGAAAGCATCCGTTCTGGTGAGGATTGAGTTACTAACTACTAACTAAGTAGCTACTATAATAGACACGTGGCAGCAACAGCATTACACTCACCATAACATTTCATTTCAGCCTCCAAGGCCTTATCTCCCTTTGAGTTGTTAAAATATGAATCCAGTAATGGCAATTGTCACTATTGCAGTTAAATATCTGGTAAAAGTACCAGTCTAACTTTATATTTTGCTAATTAGTATCAAATATCAACCTTACTGTCTTGGTTCCAGACTCTGGTAACGTTGGGGCTTTACATTGCTGCCGTGTTTTGGAGCGATTGCGACAGCTAGGACGACACATTGTGATTAGACAACCCCAAAATCCTGCACTTTTCCACTTCTTGTATCTGATCATATTTTCTTGACCTTGTAATCTTGTCTTATTTATTGGTAGTATTCAGTAAATAGTACTGCACAGTTTGATGTCATACAATCTGGAGCTGATATAGGCTGTGCTTTGTCCCCTCTTGTGCCTGAGAAATATGGATACGCAGCTGGTGATGAGATCTCATTTGCATTCACTATCAGTCACTATAGCTGGTCAAATGAGAATGCTAGTCAGTTACAGGTACAGTATTGTAAACTAACAGTAACCAGCAACACCTGGTGGTTCTATGAGACCGTTAGTTAGTGATAGGTTGGATAGTCCACTATCAGTCTTTCAAACAAGGGCTGGCAATCGAGTTCATTACGAGATTAATCAAAATAATTTATATTCAAGATTAATTAGATCAATTTACTAATTAATTTATTCGCGATTAAAATTTAATTGTAAGCTAATTTTAATTTAATTGAGCTAATTTTATGTGAATTTCATATCGAGCTTGCTTAGAACGTCTGAAATAGTTATTAAATTGGCGTTTATCTTAATTATTAGTAATTGTTTAGCATCAACAATTGTTGTTTAAACTGCAAGTTGTTTTTGTAAAGATGATGGAAATACCCACAACAGTAACCAACAACATTTGTAGACATTTTGTATAGTAGATTAAATATAAGATTAATTAAAGCTTTCAGAAGATTAATCACGGTCAAAATGTATAATCGTTTGCCAGCCCTAATTTAAACTGATCAATAATGCAAAGGTGGAAATTCAGTGTGTCTACAAATTCTAGCCTGGGCCCATGTGACTCTGGGAGTTGAGCTCTCTTCGTTAAAAATGGTTAAAGTCCATCTGATTGTTCACAAGTGAGAAATATTTTGGACGAAGCCAAGGCCACCATATGCAACACTCGATTTGCTCTAAGTTCAGGGTCGGAGCCTTGCCCAGAGGCCCATAGCATTGATAGCATGGCGTGCATCAAGTGAAGTAGCACACACGAGAAATGAACTCGGATCACCTGCATGATGTCTGTGTCTTCATCTCATAGAGCTATCCCTACTCCCTGGTAGTGATAGCTCCATTGGTTGGGTGGGTGATCAACACCACCACCACACCGGCTCATGGGCATATAGCTCTCCAATGCAGTTGGGTTGGTAAGCCAGGTTACAATTCATCACTCGACTACTGCAATAGCAGAAGATGCTTAATTTTGAGTAAAACCGACAGTCTAACGAAATGTTTAGCTATTTGTTGCCGCTTTTATTTATTTTAGTAATATTTATATTTTTAATAGTTGCAATGCCTCGCTACTGGTTCACATTGCCTCACGGTGCCTAGCTACTGGTTCGCATTCCGCTACTCAATGAATGGCAGACAAATATATTTTTGGCATCGTATGAATTTTAACAGCTGTTGTACTGTCGGTGTCAGATGTCAAAGGGGTGTACAGTTGGTAGTGGCTAGCACTGTCAACCCAACAGCTTTGAGGTTTGAGTCCCAGCTGTGCTATTCAAGTTGGCAAAAAGCCTCCAGCAAGCCTTTAACCTGTATTTGCTGGGTTTGTTTGAAACATAACCTAAAACACAGGAGTGTTGCAACAATACCGGAAGCACGTCAAAGATCCACCTCAGAACCTCTGTCCTAATGGAAATGGATAGT
This sequence comes from Himantozoum antarcticum, assembly GCA_027564295.1. Classification (NCBI taxonomy): domain Eukaryota; kingdom Metazoa; phylum Bryozoa; class Gymnolaemata; order Cheilostomatida; family Bugulidae; genus Himantozoum; species Himantozoum antarcticum. The sequence continues at coordinate 9,551 of JAOQGN010115197.1, forward strand.
GTCAATCTGTCAATATTTTTGTCAGCTCTTGACGTGCTGCGTGGTGAATCTCTTTAGATTTAGCTGGCAGTAAAATCCTAATTGGGAGTATACTGAGCTAGGTTAGTGAGGCTGTCGTTCTCAAAACATACCTAAGCAACATCATCATGATGCAGTCATTGTGCAACTAGACAAACAGTAGTATTTCATGACATACTGTGGGTGGTATTAGTACATTTATGCTATTATGGTATTAGTACATTTATGCTATTATGGTAAGATCGCAAGTGCCATTATGCTCCGTAGTTCATACTATTGTAGATCGATTTAGATGGCGGTGCTCATTGTAAGATACTGTCTCTGAATATAAGCGCACCATTGGCAAACGGCACATTGTATGAAAGGCAAACAATACCTGCAGATGGCAGAACTTGGTTTATGAACATGTCAGACTATTTTACTGATTTGCCTGAGATTACCATCAGCGGCACAGCAATGCTTAGAGATAGTTTGCCCCTTGGCAACAAAAGATTGGCTATAACATCAGCTTACAGCTGGACAAGCATTTCAGGTGGAGAATGTTAGTCATATTGGGCAATAAATAATAAGTAGTGTCTTGCTTCATTATCAAGTTCTAATATTTTCAAAGTGTGAATATGGAGTAGAGATTGGAATTGTATATTGGTAGCCATGGCTGCAACCAATAATTACAAACATATGTTGATGTTGACATACTGATGTTGGCTGTTTGTATGCCGGTCTTCATTACATGATACACTATAAACACTATACATGTACATTGCAGTGCGCTACATTATGGAGTTAGCTGCCCAATCAATAATAATGGTATCGAGTGTGTGAACTAGAATGCGCACTAGAATGTGCTTGTACTATCTAATAGACTGAAAGCTGTACATTGAGCCGTTCTATGGAAACCTAGTATAACAGAACAGTAATATGAAGATGTCAATCTGTGTGGCAACAAGGTATCAATGGCCGTTGTGAGCCCTCTATATCACTAGCATTGCGCTGCATCAATGTGTGGCTGAATCTATCTCTATTCTCACCACCATTAATCTATGAAATGGCCACGGTAATCATTACTAAATTGCTGATAGTATATATAATAATATAATATAGAGAACGTGATGGAGAGAGATATAGTGATAAAGAGATTGATAGAAAACGGAACACTCGTAAGCTGGGATCTTACTGTTTTGCTACTGTTACTGTAGCAAATCGTAAAATGAATCTATTGATGTTGTTACAGCTGCCGGAACCACGTTCCTTGATGACTGCTCTATAAGATACACATCTGAATCTGTAGATATAGTAATCCAGAACTCTTACCTGAACATACCTTCGAATTGGAATGTGGGAGACCCAGCTGAGGTATACGTACCCATCCTGGTGCCTGCTGGAACTCTTGATGACATCTCCCTATCTCTAGGTCAGTTTGATTTAGTCTATAGAAATAACTAAATAAACTATGCCATCCTACCACTGCCACCCTACCACTGCCACCCTACTACTGCCACCCTACCACTGCCACCCTACCACTGCCACCCTACCACTGCCACCCTACCACTGACACCCTACCACTGACACCCTACCACTGCCATCCTACCACTGCCACCGCCACCCTACCTCTGCCACCCTACCACTGTCACCCTACCAGCTTCTAAAAATTGACCAATGTGGTCTCTCAGTTAATTATGCTTTCTTCTTGGTTTAGCATCTTCATAAAAAGAAAAGACACTGTAAATGTCATAAAATTTTAGGTGCTTTACTCCAAGATTATCTCATCTGGTTTGTCTCGCATTTGTAAGGATAACCGCTGTATGATTACAGAGTTTGAGTATGACAGTGAGCTGATGAAGGTGGAATTTACTGATACCGTAATCACCAGGCCCTCTGACTCTGTAACAGTATCGGAGCCTCTGGTTGTCACCTACGCTAACATTGGTGGAAGTGCGAGGCGACGTAGGGCTGTAGGCACCACAAATCACACACTCAATGTTGGAACTGTGGTTAATCCTGCTAGTAGAGCATCTACTGCCCTCATTGGGCTAATCGTGAGTTGTTCTTATTGAGTTAATACTTCATACGAATACCAGTGTAAGTACACTCTACATACGAATACACTCTACATACGAATACACTCTACAGTGTACTTCATACGAATACACTCTACAGTGTACTTCATACGAATACACTCTACAGTGT
>JAOQGN010115308.1:0-11754 GCA_027564295.1 Himantozoum antarcticum
ATGGTGGCAAATCTATTCTAGCAAGAACACAGTAATGGCAATAATGCACCAGATATAGTCTCCAATGTGAACTATCTACTATTCTACAATCCTGCACCTAACTGTCAATCTGTTTGTTGGCTTTCTGACTCATGGCTGGGTTGACTACACTGCCCCTCATAGATCACAATACTGGATTTGCATTGTATCTGGTGTATTTGAAATAAAAACATGAGGAAAACAATTAAACTTTGCTAAATAAAGTAAAATTATTATGAATGTAATAATTCGTAATATGTATTGTAAACTCGGTGATCACAAATCGGCTCCCTCTTATTAGCTGGGAATGAGATACTATCGTGTTACCATGTTGTTATAGTGTCAGATTGAGAACAACAGATTCAGTAAGAATAAGGAACTACAAATAAGTAAATAAATCCTTGTAATTTAACTTGCTAAATTCTGGCTTCATCAGTAAAATATAGAGTAGTCCTCTTTTTGTTAAGAATGTTGCACGGTATGATAACTCCTGTATATTCTACAGTAATTTGCTTATACATGTACATGTACATTTTTAAAGTGCAACTGACACTATCATTATGCATTATTATGATTGCTCTGCATTGACAACGGTATCCCTCTGCTGCACCAAAATATGGCAACTGCAAATAATTTCTTTTTCACCTTGATTTGGATTGGGCCAAATAATTCATTGCTTGTGATCTCGTATCTATAGGGTATACCGTAAAGAGCACAAGAGGAGAGCTCTTGGACGCATTCCATTTACTCTAGGGAACTCTGTGGAGCTATCTGTAGGCATGTAAGTAATCTAATGCTTCTGCCATGAATAAGAGAGGTAGGCTAGTGTATTGGTCTACCTCTCTTAAAATAGTCATGTTTATAGTCATTATTTTTACGATTGAAAACTTTATTATTAATTTATGAAATACGCTTGCAACCAATTATAGGGATAATCTAGGCTGCAGCAATTAATTGTGAGTGTATTAAAACTTTAAACTTGAATATCAAATATTTCTTTGCATCATTGGAGTTATTTGATATTTTTAGATTTTTTTTCTAAATTCATGCAGTAATTTTTGAAACTGTAAAGTAAAATGTTATTAAATATACCACAATAATAAATGATAAGGCTTTTAGAAAATAACTTTGCATTTCCTTATTATAAATTATTATATCACAACTTCACATGACCAATTTCCTTGTCTTATTCTTTCTTATAGATACTGCCTAGGCCGCCGAGCTACTATTCCATCATCTGTAAAAATTCACTCTGCCACTAATTCGGAGGTACGCACACAGACTAAGGTGTTCAATGCTGCGACAGGAGATGATGTTATGCCACAAGACATTAAACTGTATCAGGACTATGCTGGCAAACGTATATGTCTGGACGCAGATGAAGTGTCAACAATGAAAAAGTTCAACTTATCAGGTATTTATGGCTGTTCCAATACCATTTATTATGACAGAGCAATTTGCAATTTCAGTTCCAAATTTATAAATCGGTGGCGAACCAATACTTTTCCAACAATTTAATATGCCGAAGTAACTTGCATTACACCTAGATGTACATGTATCTTAGTTTTGGAGATTTTGAAGAGATTGAATTAGTTTGTGGTTTATAGTTTGGCATCTAAGGTGATAGTTGTTTCATAACGATGTGTAATACTAAAAAAAAAGATTTATACACATTATGCGACTATGCACTCAAAATGATTCTTACATTAATTTTATTGATGGAATTGTCCATAGAAATTTAGGGATTTTACGATACTTGGCTAATGCCATGTATGTATTGTAATGTTATCCTAACTTGACATGATGTCAGCATTTGCATCAATTCCCCAATGCTGATAATAATGATGAACTGATCTGATGACTGGCGTTATTTACACTTCCATATAATTTGTTCTTCTTTATTTGCCATTCTTGTGCAGAATTATGTGTATACATTATTTATTGTTTATGAGTATGATGAACTTATGAAAAATATTAATGATGATGTTTTATTGTCAGCCATTTTGCTTCAGGTGGTAAAATTCAATGAATTTGTCCAGCCAGTCTTGTCTATTGCTTGATATTATTATACTCCAAGACTCTAGGTCATACGTGAGACTTGAACCCACTCTTTGCCGATAACTTGCTAGACTAGAATGGCTACACCAGATTCGACTTTCTTAGGAGTAATTTATGTTGTTCAGTGCAGTTCAATGACGGCTGTAATTTACTTTGTAGGTCTCAAGTTGCAGGGATTTAAAAGTAAATCAGAGGTGAAACTCCATCTGCACGTCAAACCCTCACATTTTATATACCCTGATGAGACGGTAAGTACAACAATTGATTCAAGGTGGTGATGGAGGGTCAGGGTATTTATTGATGTGTATAGGTTGACCGCATTCATGGTTGATAGCTGCATGTATGTGCTTTCGATATGCTATTGATATAACAACCCTATCTACACCATGTTTCGGTATTAAGCATGCGTATTTAATGGTTTGAATATATGATTGTGATCCCTTCATACCAAAGTTTACCTAAACAGAGGTAAAATTAGTTTTAAATCCTTTTTCACATCTGAATTGTACATCTTTAAGGCAACTTCTAACAAGTGCACTGCTCTCAATTGACTTAATCAGATAGTAAATGCGATTACATGCAATTAAGGGTATAGCATGTTATGTTTTCTCTTTGTATTTCATTTCAGTCAGTGAAAGGCAGCAGCACTTTGTTCTCAGCGCTTCTGTCACGGTGCGCTGCTCGTGACATGGTAGCCGTCTGCTATTATGTGCCTCGCAGCAACAGTACGCTGGAACTTGTCTATCTGCTACCACAACTGGAAGAAAGAGATGAACTAAACAACCAGACTACGCCTCCTGGTTTCCATGTAATCTTCTGTCCATTTAAAGAAGACATGAGAGACTTAAGCTCACTTGATCACACAACCACTGGTTAGTATGTAATAATCTTTGGTACTTGGTAACTCAATTACTTGCTGCTCAATATTATATGCAGCCCTATCAGACCAGAAATAACTATTACCAGATGCGTTGTGTAGTGTACATTTATTTCAAATCAAATTTCTGTGGACAGTTTATCAACATGAGCTGCTATGAAGGAGTCTTTCAGGAAAGGCAAATAACTTTCGATTTTTGCATGTTATCATAGTAGAAATCAGCTTGCTGATTATATCTCGAAATTCCATTAAAACAGCAAACATTATCGACATTGGAGAAGACTCTCCACTTTGTAGAAATATTTGCCAATTTTTAACAGTGCCTTTATAAAAATTCACTTTTGATTCTTGGTGAATGAGGTGGAACTTTGTTTATGCATAATTAGTGCCTCGCTGTGTATTTGTCAAACTGTGTCCACTCAGAGCAATACTAAGACATGATCTGGTATAAACCATCTTGTAATTACATGGCAAGTACCACACAGAACAATGTGACTGTGTGGTATCTGATTTGTTTGTGAGAATCTGATTCCATTAGAGTAATCTAACTGTACACAAATGTATCCACTGATTGTCCAAGTGTGATCAGCTGGTTTATATTATTATACATTTCCGCTGGCAAATAAAATAATTATAATATAAATGATGAGTGCATTTTTAAAATTATAGCAAATGATGAGCAGGTGGAAAAGTGCAAATCGGTAATAAAGAAATTATCTTTTCCTTATGAACCGTCCATGTTTGAGAATCCGTCATTGCAGAAATTTTACTCTAATTTGGAAGCGATGGCATTAGGCAGAGACGAGCCGGAGGAGATCACCGACTACACAGGTATGCTAGGCTAGCTGGCCTGCCTTGGCAGCTCATGAGATATACAGTTGCTAAACACAATCTCAGTGGAATCCAAGTACTCATTACTGTGATATTAATATTTATAATTTTTATAAATATTAATATCACAAAAATTAATATTTAAGCTTACCTAATATTACCTAGACAATATTAGGTAAGCTTATATTGTCTTTGTTGCATACACTCGGACACATAAGTATACACATAAACCAAGTATAAATTGGTTTGATCAAATTTTTATTATACAATATTCCCACAAGCATTTGGTTTCATGTTGATAACATCGTCAAACCTAATATCAAGCACTATCAGTGGGTTTTATATTCACCACATACTATGGATTATATTATAATTATAGACATGACTTGTATATATTATATTATGTGTATAATATAATATATTAATGTATAATTTTTAAAGTTTTTTGTAGTCAGAATTAATGCAAACATACCAAACTATATTATTTTATACAGGGCTCTTTTCATGTCACTGAACACTAAAACACACAAAAAGTATGTTCACACACATATCAGCAGTGTTGTCTTTGGTGAGCCTTGAACGCAAATTTATTGTGTAACCTCTATTGCACATTTCCTCTATGCGTATCATAGGTGCTAATACTGAGTGTATTTGAATAACTAGCAGCTCACTGATCTAGTCACTTGTTTGTACGGCTGGAATGTTCAATCTGCACCGGATTATAATTTACATAATATTACACCTATATTATGATGTATATATAAGGAGCTACTGCTAGTTTAAAGTTGTATAGTATCTGTTTCACAGCACCAAATATCAAGAAGATATTGAAAAAAGCTGGCACAGAAATTGAAGACTTTCGAAGCAGCATATTTCCAGATGGTTACACAGCACCGTCTGCAACGAAACGGCCCACCGCCGGTACATCAGCAGCTGCCAAGCGTGTTAAAGTTGACCCTTCAAATGTAGATTCCAAACAACTGGCACTGTCAGATGGGGTAAGTACATCTGTTTAGTCTGTTTATACACAGCAATTGGCTGGCAACCCTGGCTTGCCAAATAATCATGAAACTGTATAGGTTTTCCCACCCATATTCCTGAAAATAATGCTATCTATATAAACTAGTTAAAATTGACATCGTATTATGTCGTGAAAACATCAAATACAGGGTTAGGTGATTAAATGGCCGAGTGGACTAGCGCGGCGGATTTGCTATCGCAAGATCGTGGTAGTCCACTTGCTGGTAGCCACGTTTGGTAGGGTGATTGTGAATGGCATCCACCATCCAGTGCTATGTAATGTAGGGTACCAATTACCCGATTTGAGGTTGAAAGGCCGAAGATTACCGAAGTGTGCAGGCAGTGTACCGAAGTGTGCAGGCAGTGTACCGAAGTGTGCAGGCAGTGTACCCAAGTGTGCAGACAGTGTACCCAAGTGTGCAGGCAGTGTACCCAAGTGTGCAGGCAGTGTACCCAAGTGTGCAGGCAGTGTACCCAAGTGTGCAGGCAGTTATGTTATGTTCTGTTCTTAGAAGCTCTGTCTAACAGTAACATTAGGCGCTATATAGGCGAACGTATTATTTTGTTATTATATATTATCAGACATTTATTGTCAGCCGCATCGTGATTGCCTTTATGACCATAAAACATATAAATTGAAATTGGTTTCAATTGAATTACATTTGGATCTATATCATAGAAGTTTTATACCAATTCTTGCGAGTCGTTGTCTCAATTGATGAACACATTTATTAATAAATATTTAGTAAGCAATTATTTCTTATTACAGTTGGGTAAATTAACAGTAGCTGATCTAAAGACCATCATAAGAAATGAAAATATACACACGATTGCCACCAAAAAGGCTGATCTTATCATTGCCATTAAACATTACCATGGAGTTTAAATATGGATACTGGTGACCTAAGCGGTGACCTAAGCGGTGACCTAACCGGTCTACTAACCAGCAATGACAATCTCTCTCATTACTATTACCAGGAGCAGCCAGGTATCTGTACGAACGAACTGGTCATATGGATTTGCTTACGGCTGAAATCAAACCACATGCTTAGGCTTTCAAACTGATCATTTTTAATGGTGTTACATTTTTCTATAATAATTTTATTTTTGTCAATAATAAATGTTCCCATCTGATATTTCAGCTACAAAATTGTAATTCTATAGTTACCCTGAACTAATTCATTGGAAGTCCATCCTGCTGAATCTTTGAACAGCTAAGTTATACTTCCACCAACTATCCCATTACATTACAAGCCATATAATAAAGTGTATATTTGCAATTGAGTGTAGAGATTTTTCCTCTTGTAGTTACTATTTCACGGAGGCTCTTCAAATATGGGTTCCAATACCTCTTCATGCAAGTTGCCTACAGAGGGGTTTTCGTATACATTACCAGCAGATTCCACTCGTAGTTTGGCAACATCATGTATTATAGTGTCACTATCACTCGTCTTTATAATATTTATAACAGGCAAGCTATGCCCATGTTTGCTAAGAGATTTTGTGCTTTGTCTTTTTGATAATGATTTGTCACTCTGTGACAATTTCATCTTGATCATGCTTAAAACATCTTTCCGCTCCGCATCTCCATTCACATATATTTTATTATTAGATTCTTTAGCGAAAGTCTCAGAAACAGTTAGTCTAATCTTGCTACCATTAGCTATATCTAGTGGAGGTAAGTGCCGCTGGTTGTGGAACATATTGGAACTGGCTCGATTTAATAACACCGAATTTACAGGCTGAAGAGGTGAAGAGCTACCCTCTTTTACCAATACTGTACTCTCTGGTCGTGATATTGCTAAATCTACGGGTTGCACCATCATTGTACTGGATGGTTTTAACAAGGGCAAGCTTGATGGCTTTAATATTGGGAATGATGCCGAGCTAACAAGATCCATTACTTCTGAAGCCTCTCGTTTCAATAGTGATGAGCTTGCTGGCTGTATTAGTGGGATTTGTGGAGGTGAACTTCTTCCAATAGAAGGCTGGGTAGGGGTTTTATTCACATTATGGGGTTGGTCAGCCAGTAGAGCTATATTGCCGTGCGATAAGCTTTTGCCGGATTTGTGAGCTGGAAGATTAAATCCTAAAGCTTTATAGCGGCGTTCTTTCTCCAGAGCTTTACGTCTATAAACATAGATATTATATTATTAGAATCAACTGCCTTCACAATTCAACCTTTGTGTGTGTTAGCGACTCCATTGGAGGAATTGTGAAGAAAGTGGACGTATCATAATTCATAACAATTGGGGCAGCTACAGCTTTGCACATTTTTTATATCACCAGTGATCTAACATAATAACGTAGGCAGAGAAGTTGGTGGGTGTTGGTGGGTGTTGGTGGGTGTTGCCATGCATATACATGCATATTTACGTATATAAATATAACATGTTCAGTTAGGTGGTCCATAGTAAAAGTGAAGAGTATTGCGAGCAATTGACATCATGAAACGCAAAAGCTATTTCTCATATAGAAAGCATTAGAGAATCAAATCTAAACAGCAACAAAGTAGACAGCCATACATGTTACCTTATCTGCAGTATGGGTTAACTAACTCAGCTAAGTATTGACAGAGGTATGGAACTTAGCGAGCAGTACGCGTATTTGAAAAGTAAGCATAAAATAAGCAAATTGACAGAAAGTGACAATTTTACACACAATTGTAATAGTTAGTACATGGAAAAGTATGGTACTTACATTTAGTGTTTCCCTGTAGTATGTTCATCGGGTTAAATGTTTGATTAAACCTATAATTATCAGTCTGATTGGATTTTGATGAAATTAATTCTTTGGACCATTATTGCCCGCTGATAATGTATATATTCCATGCATGCTACAATACGTTAGGCTGACATTTTCGACCACAATTTTCATAAATTGCAGTGTTTGAAGATAGCTTATTTCGTCCTTATTTAACCGTTGAGAGGATAAAAACATCTAAATGGACAAAATCAATTGATTTTCTATCCTGGATCAGCAGATACTTGGAGGGAGGATATTAATAGTGAGCCAACGACCAATCTTTGCTCAACGTTAATCTCCTAAATTATGGAAAGGACCAAAGTTATGCTTCGGCTTAACGTGAAAAGTTCTTATTCGTGGAAACTACTTATATCAGTACGGTTTTTCACTCTTGTTTCACTCTTATTTCACTATGGCAACGTCGAGTTCCATTTTATGAAGATCTTTAACAACGAATGCTATGCACTTCATGCCCACGTTTCAGAAAGTTAATGATCTCATATCAATATTTTTCAAATACTAAAGACACTTGCTTAACAGCTTAACACAGGCTCGTACCACCAAACCCCAAGTGAAAGAATTATTTAGGGTAAACACATTTAAAGGTCAAATAAACATAAAATATGTTATTTTTAAATACTGGATTTGATGAAGGTTCATGGTAAATAAATGGTGAAAATGTATCCCAATGTACCGTAGCACACATGACTATATATATAAGTGATCAGCAGTCTAATTTCTAAATAATCTCTAGTTTCTTAGACTAGAAAAAATAGTCGCTAAGTTTCACCAATCTCTTTAGTATGTAAAATGAGCCAACAAATTAATTTGTTCAAAATACAATCAGACTGAGATAGGTTTTATAAGTGTCTCAATGAACATACAGGAAAAACACATCAAATCTAAGTACAATACTCTTCCAGATAAAGCATTTTGAAAATTGAATATTTCGCATTTATTGCCACTGTGGTGTCATAATGGGTCACCATTGTGATGTAATTGGTCTTGGGACTAGCCAAAGTACAAAATCTATGATTTCCTTATAGCTAGTTATATAGAGAGCTTTTATAGAGTGTTTTATAGTGTTTTATCTGTTATGTGCTGTATTGGCATTTTTCAGCTTAGTTTAATTCTAAGATGGCGGCTGAGGTTTGAAATGAGAAACGCATTTTTTATTGAGAAGACAACTTCTTCGCCTATCCTATATTTTTTCTAGACCACTGATTATTTCAAAAACTGTCAGTCCTGCACCGAACTCACTTTTAGTAGCCAACTGAATAGCAATTGTGCCTAAAGTTTATTTCACTGGGTGCATAAATCTCATTTAGTTTAACTTAGCACAGCTGTGAGTTTTGTAAGTTTCCCTGGAAGGTTTTAAATTGAAGATAAAAATATTTATAATGAGAATAATAATTATATTTCTACTATTACAAACAGTGAGAACATTTTGCAATAATTAATCAAAACATCTCAAACTTCTAGGTTTTGCGACTATGCCAGATGTACTATAATTATCCCTTGATAGTGTAATTGGAAAGATTTTTCTTTGCTATTTAATTCTGTTTAAACACAAATTATATATTTTTATTTACAAGGCAATACAAATTCTTGGTACTCACATGGGAACTAGACTTGCAAACTTATTTATTCCACTCTTTGAATTCCTTGCTACCGGTACACTACAAAGGAATAATAAAGGATGATCACTGATTACATTACAATTCACAATACAGTACTACCCAATATTGAGACGTACATATACATGTACTATTATTGACATGACTTACATGCAGTCTTTCATCACCCGGCATTATCTAGTGGAAGGGAAGTCTATAACAACCTCCATTTAGTGGCCGGACAATACTTGTAAGATTGACAAAACCCTGAGTTAGAAATTCTAATATTTTCAATCACCAACAGTTATCCTATGATTTCAATCTTTTAATCCACTGCAGACAATTTCCTTGACAAATATTCTGTACACTCTTATCAATTTCTAAACACTCCCTGCTCCCCCCTCCGAGTATGAAGCACAGACCAAAATCAACTACAATATAGTAGCACCAGTGCTACTGCCATTCATCCATCTGTAGTACCCATTCAGGGATCAAATCCTGACATTCCCCATCCATGTTAGTTTTGTGCCATTATGCAAGAAGATAAAAAAAAACCTGGTCAAGGTATAACCATAATGTAGAGCTCAAAATTGGCAGTTGCAGCCCTGATTCTGAAAGCCTGATAAATGCATCAATTCTTGAAAATGTCTGATTCCAATGGATTTCACTACCATAAATACAGAAACCTTACACGATTAGATGAACAATGGCTGGTCTATAGCGACTTCACTTGTATGAACTAATTCAGCTATTTTAGGAGCTGTAGCAAGTTCAAAGGTTAACCAGACATCAGGGATAGCAAACTGCATGTTTAAGCCAGAAACGCCCCGAGATGAAAATCAAGGCATATATAAATGTTTGTTGGGCCGACTAGGCATAGTTATCGGCATACAGTTAACAGAATACACTCGGGCACCCACAACAACCCACCTTGTGGCTTTGTGAGGTTTTAGTTTTCGCCATGGTGATCTCAGGGATAACCTCCTGGCTGCAACAGCACTTTTATTAACTGGTTTGCCAGTGAAGAAGTTGATAAGAGGAGCGGCAGCTGGTGTGTGCGATCGTGCATCTCTCCCATCATCAATGGTAGCTAGTTCTTGCTTGCCTTTGTCCACAGTTGCCAGAGTGCCCGTTGTTGCTTTCTTGTTCAAAAGCTTCTTAATTCTTATTAAATTTATTATATCATAAAACGTGGGTTTTTTCTTTTCCAATGGTCTTTTGGAGATTTCAGTCTGTAATATAAGATACGATGGTCTGGTTGAAAGAGTTTGAAGTTGCCAATAATTAAGTGTTGACAGCACCTTGGTCCAACATTAACATTGTAATGTTTAACACAATTGCAGGATCCATACACTTTATTGACCTACTAAAACTCGTACGTAATAGAGCAAAAAGTTGTTTCCCCTATTTTATGTCACATTTTAGCAGATCTTAATCCTTTTTAAATACTAGTGTAAGCATTCATTTTTATCATTTTACCATTATTGTTTTTATGATACTGAATGTATTCAATAAATTAAACTAAACTATATACACGTATAAATCCTAAATCTCAGAATTATGTTGCCTTGTGAAGTGGCATATACATGTAGTTACCTGAAGGAGCTCTTTTCCCATGGCAGTAGCATAAGCTTTGAGTTTGTTTCTAATGCCCTCATGAAAGCTGTCTACAGGTGCCAACGGTATCTCTTCGCTGGCTACCAGGTAGAGGATGGTTTCCTGGGGGTCCTGCAATGGTCAGAGCTTCTATAATGCAAACTATTACAACAATGAATAACATTGGAATTTTGATAATAAACATTTGAACAGTGGTTTGGTTTGTATTATGTGTGCATGTATTTTAGGTGGTAATCCAATAGCTTAGATAGCCGAGGGAAACCCACCAGGCCTTCAGTATTTACATGCTGATCAGAACACAGGAAGCAAGTTTATACCCAAGGATTTTTACCCAAGGATTTTTCTCAAGAATCTTTTTTATTGCAACGGAAATCGAACTAGGAACCTCACAAACAATGAGCCGTGATCTTAGCCACTTGACCATCCCTGTTCCCTGGTTGAAATCCTTGTTGCAGAGAAAATGCATTTCAAGTCAAAGTCAAAATGCTAATTATACCAATAGTTCCGTACCTAATCAGTTGGATCATTTGCAAAACTCATAATACCCAGGTACAGCTAAAGCCGCTCTAGCTTTGGAGATAGGATTTAACGCCAATAAATATGGTCTTGTTGTGCAATTCCTTTTATTATATAAAAAGAATGATCAATTTCCCATTCTTGCGAGTTGCTGAAGTTGGGAGTGTCGCTGGGAAGAGCCACTGAAGTTTACAATTTTCCTCCGAATAGGAAAGAAAGGATTCTCAATTACAAGCAAATGCATATAATATATCATAATATAATATTATGATATTGATAGATTTCTTACATTAAATTGCAACACTCGGACTCTATCAGGTATGTATGTGGGTCCTACAAGTTCCAAATCCGGTCGGGTATAAACCTTCACTCTGCCATGGATTAGGAAAGCGTATTCTATGTTATCATCCAGATTGAATACCGTCTGTTCAGTTATGTGAGGTATATAGCCATTCT
>JAOQGN010115418.1:0-18546 GCA_027564295.1 Himantozoum antarcticum
AAAATAATGCCCATAATATGGAGGGTATTGTGTGGGAGAAGTGGGGTTTGGTAACCCCCCAAATAAGGTTTTATAGATTTGGGATTGGGGTTTGGGCTATTAGTTACCCCCCCCCCCCCCCCGTCCAATGTCATGTCGTCATGTCACATGTCATGCATATGCATATAATATGTCATAAATATATAATTATGTCATATATAAATTATGTCATAATTTATGTATATTTATGTCATAAATATGTCACGTATACATGTATGTTAAGTAGTTTTGTATTGCACTTTATATTATTATTATTACATGTGATATTATTTTGGATTTTTTGGAGGCTAGTCATATAGCCTCTCGGTCAAGTAGTATAAAAATTAATTGGCCCAAAAATTGGTATACAAAAACCAATTTGTTAGCAAATTGGTTTTTGTACAAATTTGCAATTTGTACAAAATGTCTAATTTTGTACAAATTTTGCAATATTTAGGCATGAAAATGGCTAATTTCATGCCGCTAAAATAGGAAATGTAACATATTTATATAATTATAAATGTATTCCACAGCATTAAGTCATACCTGTATACATACAATTTAATATTGAGTCCATAAATTTTTATACAAATAAAACTGGCCTGATATAATAATTGTAATTTCACTGTTTGGAAACTGAAATGTAAACATTATTTAATGACCATATTTTGGCTTAATTTAATAGGAACTGCAGGAGAAGTACTTCACCCTTCAAAACTATGCCGAAGATCTAAGAAGAGAGACTAAATCACTGCGGAAACATATTGAGGATCTGAATATGAAACATAGGGAAGAGCTCAAAGCCCAGGTAGGCGTTCTGCTGTAGTCTACTTTCAAGATGATTCAACTTTTTTGACTTGCAGTTTTGAGATCAGTCTATTATCATCAACTCTATTATCAAGAGTGACACAATATGAATATTTATATCAGCATTGCCAGATAGATGTTCAGAAATGAATATAGGTTTCTAATCTCAGCATTATTGTTAAAGCGGAACTATTCAGTTGAGGCAATTATTTTGTATCGAGAAAGTGCTCTATATTTTTGACGTCATGTATTTATTTATTTTATTGATCAGTTGATCGGTTTACCGGTTGATTTGTTGCTCTGTTTGTCGGCTGGCTGGTCTGTTTGGCTAGATTTGTTGGCTGACTGGTCTGTTTGGCTAGATTTGTTGGTTGGTTACTTGTGAATTTGAATTATCATACCATTAGTTTCCTTCATTGAATAAATATTCAACAGGTTGACTTTAATATGGCTAATGACAGACATTTAACTAGACTGAATGAAAAAGCAGAGGATGCAGGTAGTATTCTAGATAACCTGCATGTAGAGCTAAGAGACACTATGGGAGCTGGATATCAGACTAAGCAAGCCATCAGTGACTATAAAAACTTAGAAGAAAACTTTCAAGTGTTTTGTGCACACTACAGGTTAGTTGCACACTACAGGTTAGTTGCACACTACAGGTTAGTTGCACACTACAGGTTAGTGGCACAATACAGGTTAGTGGCACACATACAGGTTAGTGGCACAATACAGGTTAGTTGCACATGTCTTGTGAGATTGCGGGCTTGCCAATCCTGTCTCATGGTTGGAAACTAAAATTTCATGAACTCGCCAATATCATGTAACCAATTTGTATGACGAAAACGGCGATAGACAACAACACTGCTAGGATAATTGTATTGTCTGATTTATCTCTGCATTCAAAAGCAATGTACATAATAAAATCCAAAGTTCACAATATTTGGACAAATGTTAAATAAAAATAATTTGCCAATTTTGTTTACCCAATATCCTTTGGTTAGGTACCCACTATCCTTTGGTTGTAAAATATAGAACAATACATGGAAATAAGATATCAATCTTTGGTTGCTGAAGTTAAATGATGACATAAAAATCCAACAAAAGGTCACCATTCTAGTTCTAGGAACCGGTATTGTTATATTTTTTTGTAGAGAGTTGGCTGGATTAGTTGAACATTTCCGTGATGAGAGGCATTACATGTCCAATCAGGTCTCAGGGATAACCATTACTGACAAAGTGCATTTCAAAGATGATTTTAGGACTTATATATTGAAGAATGAAGAGGATTTCTGCATTTTGCGTCAAGAAATCGCCGATTTACAACAGTCTCTTAACCGTAAAAATGAAAAGCTCAAGGTAAAGGCTTCAATAATTTAATTATATACTAATTTAATTTTTTAACAATATAAAAATGCAATAATTATTAATGACTTGTTAATTTAATTATTTACTAATTTAATTTTTTAACAATATAATAATGCAATAATTATTAATAACTTGTTAATTTAATTATTTACTAATCCTACTGCCTAATAATGTAATAATTTATTAATTTAATAATTCAAAAAGTGGCTGAATGGTCTAGATCTTGCGTCAATATGACCCTGCGTCAATGACTCAAGATATCTGCAAAGACATTGGCACAAGTTTCACTGTCCGAACCGTCCTGCTACTACATGAAATGTTTGCTTTCTTGGAAAACCATAGCCTGTGAATATCTTGCAATTCACAGTGGGTAGGCCCACCCTTGTCTGCCCCTTGATAGCATTACTGAATACATAAAACACATGTCATCCAGGTTGTTTAATAATCTGTTATAAAACCAAGCCCCAACCACCAATATATTTCCAGTAATAACGAACTTGAGAACGTGTTTGTGTTTTCAGTTAAGGCTTCTATGCTAAAATATTACGGCTTCAAACATTCTACCTGGTCCGCACAATTATGTTTAATATAATTCTACGGTGCAGTAGAATTTGTGTAAGTGTAGCTAATGTTATGCCTCATGTATACAGACCAAATGTGAACAGAAAGGAGGCTTCAATATTTACAATGCAGCCTTGTGTTCTCAGCCTTTTAGGATGGTGCCAACGTCAAGTTGCAAGAACTGGAGTTGCCTGTTCTTTATAAAATGCACTCTACAATTCTCTACAATGTTCTCTGCAATTCTGCACCTTGGTAAGATAAAGGCAACTGATACTAAAGAAAACTGTATAGTACTAGATTATAGCTTGCTAGGCCACTCCTCTATCTTCCCTAAGTATCCTGGCATTACTATATATTGTACCATCACAGGAACTGGAGTCAGCACAGAAGAAACTGGGGAAAGGGGAGAAAGCTGTTGATGCAAATACGGAGAAACTTATCGCCCTGCAAAATGAAAATGAAGAAAATAAAGCTTGCATTATCTCAAGGGATGATAAGATCCTGGTAAGCTAAGTTTGCACACACAGCTTTGTGCTATTTTTGAGATATCCGGGCACAAAACAAAATTGCGAGCTGCAATCTGAGCTGTTTCTATTAAGCGCGGTTATGCCCTAAACAGAAAAGATCAACTAAAATTTAGAATATAAGTTAACCTGTTAAAACTATAATCCATCATTAAATTGGACACTCAGCAGCAAGTAATGTCAACGACATGTGTGATTTAGAGACCCGTCACACAGAAACAAATCTGAGAGCATAAATTCTTACAATCAGGTGACTAGCTGCAGGAACACTCATTGCTTTGACCTTTCAACCTCGCAAAGCCATGAATTTTTCCCTACAAACATTGTATAAATCACTGAGCACCCTTCACAAACAAAATATACCAGTTAAATGGATCATCACAGAATTGAAAGCTTTGCCATCTAATCCATATGACCATATGCATAGCTCAATGCTAGCTATCATAATCACAAAGTTTTGTTGATTTGCTACAAATTCTTGCAATGTTCCTATATTATTTATCCTCAAAGCTAATGATTTACAGCTCTATAAATGTTTGTATTTAATAGCAAAATTTTAAGAATAAACAAGTGATGATTTATTTCATAAAACAACTTGAGCAGAGGAGCAATTACTCGCTGTAGGAAAATAGGAATGTGTCTGGTAAATATAACAGGCATTCGGGTGCAATAGCAACTAATTTCAGCTTAGCTGGGTTCTAGATTGTGGATTGGGATTTTGGGTTTGGGTTTGGGGCATGAACACACTTTCTGTGGGGAAGACAACTTCTTCACCTACATTATTTTCCTAGATCACGAGCTATCTCAAAGATAGCCAGTTTTGCACGTACCTCATAACAGGCAGCACATAGTTGTTGGGAAACTTAAAGGCAGCAAGTTGGTGTGGTAAACTACAATGCATGTTATATTTTCAGACACTGGAAAAACAGCTGAAGTTATTAAGTGACAAGATTAGGTCACTTGAAGTAGCACTGACCGAGAGTAAGCAGAATGAGCGGCATCTGAAGGATGCTGTAGCTGCAGCCAATGAGACTGCATCAGATGAAACATCATCTACCCTCAAAGCAGAGGATAGCAAATCATCACACAGCCCCGGCCAAGAAGATGTTCAGTCTGTGAATAAATCGATTCCAGCGCCTCCTCCACCCACTCAACACCATAAAAATCTTAAAATTAGGTATAACCATCAACCTATATTATTTAATTCTGCAAATCAATAGAATTTTAACAGATGAATATATTTATCACTTGTAATAGCTTTCCTCTAGAATTAAAGACTAGAAGTTTTTAATCTCCAACATCAAAGTTCATTAAATTCCTACTCTAATGGGACTCTATTAAAGTTGCCTTACTACGATTGTTTGAGTAAGTTAGCAAGTGTGGAATGTCAGCCCGAGACTCAATATAAATTCAGTGATGTCTGCATTGTTCTCATTTCTGATATTATCATAATGATTATCATGCCGTTAGTTTTGATTTTGGAGTTATCTACTCTTTGTGATTAAAAAGAAGATAACTCCTGAATTTTACAAATAATATGATAAGGGTTACTGTTGTGTAGTGTATTTTATATATACCTGAGCTTTACAACCAACAATATTTCAATGAAAATTTCCATCGTTATTATCATTATTTGTATTGTATTTATTATTATTTGTGTAGTAGTATGTGGCCAGACTACGACTCACTAACCTGTAACACTGTAGGAGGCTTGGACAAAGTAGGTAGAACACTGAGTAATAATTGAGAGCTGACTGCACACGTCTGTATATCTCAACGGTTGAAGTCGAGACTTATTACTAGTTCTCCCTGAGCAGCTTCCGGTTTCACTTTTAAAGAGCCTTGACCTCTATAGCCAATAATACCACAATTTGCATTGATATTTTTATTCATATCGTTTTGGTAGCCAATTTGCAACATTAATTGTAGCATAATATCAATATTATATGTCTGCTATGCACTATGCATAAGTATTACGTATATCTCTGTTAATCATGATATATGTTGCTGGAGGAAATAGTCCGCGACGCGAAGAGTCCTGATAATTTTGAGATGTTTACACTGAAGAACAGGTGAGCAAGTCATTTACTTTGACATGTGACATGCATTTGCTTAAAGTCTATTATTACTCTATTATTACTCTATTATTACTCTATTATTACTCTATTATTACTCTATTTTCTCTATTATTACTCAACCTACTATTTCAGGAACAAGTCCTTTGATTCCGGAAACATTAACAATACATATTTACTGAAGAAGAACTCTTTGACTGGATCCGTCTTTGTGATGGATGAATCAGCTGAAGATGCATTGGCAGATAAAAGAGCTAACTCTCTTAACGAGAAGTAAGTTTGATAGTTCAGTCCCCATCTGTCACCCGTCTATTGGGAAAGGGCCTCAGCAGCCAAATATACCAGAGGCCTCTTAATCAGAGGCTACTGGGCATATAAGCCACCAAATACCACCTTCAGAAAGTAGCTGGTGAAGAGGGTGGCTTTGGTGCTACTGGGCTTTGGATATTTAATACCAGTGCTCTGATGCTAATGTGTCCTCCTTTCTTAAAAAAAACTTAAATGCTAGAAAGTATTTTATTCTAGACGGTCACCTTGGCTGTTCTATAACACCTTGGTAATCTTGAACTATCAGTAATCAGTATGTACTTCTAAAAACTTCTAAATGAATGCGCTATAGCGAGTCATTTTCTCGCTATAGCTAGTCATTTTCTCAAGTATATAATTTATTATGCTGCGCCTACTGATAACTACTTGTTACCCAAATGCTTCCATCCAGCCATTGTCAGCACAAATCCCATTCAGTCAATTTTTATGAAAATAATTGGAAATAGTCCTAGTAACTTTGGGGGCTATAAATTTCTACATTGTTCAACACTCCAAATTTTGATTGTACCAGTCTGCAAATACATGTAGAACAGACTTTCCAACAGACTGTCAAGGCCTAGACCTGGGGCCGAGACATGCCACATGCACTCAACACTCAACACTACTCTATGCAAAGAGCACGATCACAAATTACTGATTTACTGCTACCTCTGGAGTTGTCCTCTCGCACAAATATAAATTGGAAACATGCATGCAGATAGGGAAACAATTACATTAATACAAAGCAGTTTCACTTCAATTATAAGTAATCCAGGAGAAGGAATAAGCTGGGAAAACTTGATTTTAGCCTGTCCATTTTATCACGCATGTAAAGGTCTAATCATTCGAGCGATATACAATGGATGTCGTAACCGCAGGTTAACGGGTTTATCGGTTCAAACACAAAAAAATTTTAGTTATCAATAGGCTTTGCTACTCAATAGCATACATTACTAGCATTTGTATCCACGTTGTCCCAATTTTCTGATATTGCAGTAATGTAAGCAATAATCTATAACAGATATGATAAGAACCAGAATGCTACTAATGGTTTAAAAAGTTATGAAACATAGAGAACAAATTTATGAGCTTATTGGATCAAGTAATAAAAGAGAGAGATAATTGCTTAAGACAATAAGCCATACAATCATAGACAAAACTATCTGCCCACTTTTGTATCGAGAGATTTCTGATCTGCATTACTCTATTAGTACTGTGACTGACTGTGCCATTGCTTGACTATGTGAAAGTGACTCGGCTTTGGATTCAAACACTCATTTTCAATTCAAATTATAGTTCAATTACTTCACAATTAGGTCATCTTGTTTCCTGCAGATGGCTAGACATTCACAATTAGGTCATCCTGTTTCCTGCAGACGGCTAGACATTGACACAAACTAAATTCAAATCTACTGCTCGGGATGTTATGTGCTCTGACATTATTAATTGCATTGACTTTGTTTATTCAATGTAATAGGTCTGCTTTGACGGAGCCGGTGCAGTTTAAACAAGCTCCAAGTATGCCATCAAAGACCAAAGCGGCTGCCGCTACCAACTACAGTAAGCGATTAGCTGCTACCAAGGCCCTTAAACAGAGTAAATCTACAGCCTTGCCTGCAGCTCTACTTAAGATTAAGTAAAACCTCCAATGGAAACAGTTAGACAATGTAGACCACATTCTAGTAAATGGTTCAGATTAACAATCTATCAGTAGTGTGCAAAGATCAAATGGTTCAGCACATCCAGCTGCTAGCCCTTGACTTGTGGTAGCAGTCCCTAGTCCTTGGCTTGTGGTAGCAGTCCCTAGTCCTTGACTTGTGGTAGCAGTCACTAGTCCTTGGCATAGTAGACTATATAATCCATGGTTCAATAAGACCACATGAGTACAGAGTACTCAGATAGGCAGGCATGATTGTACCTGAGTACTGAAAGAGTACAGGGTACTCAGATAGACAGACATGATTGTATTTTTTCACATTCATGAAAGTACTGGTAGTGTGACAGTTACCTTGATAGTTATAACATTGTCTTCACCTGGAAGGATGCCTTAGCCAATTCATTAATAATTTCTTTAACTGGAAACACTTTTCCTTTATATTTATTCTAATGCCTATGTCATAATATTTATACCAATGTATGATATTAACATAATTATCACCTGTCGTAGAAAGATATCAACTGTCATAGCCATAAAGATATTCCTAAGAAGTATTGGTGACACTTTCCGTGGTACTTGAGGCTATCGTTACAGTATTGTGCAGGTGTCATTATCATAATGATGCATGCATTTGTGCGCGGTCTCTTTTCAATTCCCTCCGAGTCAATTCCCACACTCATTAGCCACAATTCCTTAACCGCAAACCTCAACCCCAACCCTCGAACCCCAACCACAAACCCCAGAAATCACTATCATGGATTGAAAAAAGACCAACCCATGCAATTGTATGGTAGAATGTAGTCTGGATCTAAAGCCTATTTAGGAAAATTGGTGGTGGTGCAATCTGTTAGCCCGTCTGCAAATTTGGGAATGGCCACCATTTAAACAATTTGAAATATAAAGTTCTACCTGAGATGTGATTATGTGTACAAGGTACAGAACTGGTCATGTATAGATTTTGGTAGCATTTATCATAAAGCCTATAGTTTTGTTATATTCACTACTGAGACGGAGAAACACCTTGCAGCAGTGAACTAGGAAGCTAAGCAAGATGCCTATGAGATTGAAAGTCAGTGTCATTGATTTATTTACAATTACTATCATTATCATTATTTATTACACTTATGAACATTAAAATATTATTTCTGTATTTTAATGCATTTCTATAAATACGTTTGCGAAGTATTTTGCTGAGCACCTCTGAGTGATAAATAATGGTGCTTCGCTATCAAGTTTGATAGCGAATAAAATCGGAATACCAACAGCATGGATCTGTTACTTTTGACATTATTCATGCACTCTATGACAATCTGCTAAACATTTAAATATATATGAGAAGTTACCAACAGTGTAATTACTTAGTTACTTGGGCGCACATTCACATGGCTAATGATTATTTTTAGCATTATTTATATTATTGAAAATTGGAGTTATCTGCTCACTGCAAACCAAAGAAGAAGACAACTCCCATCTTGATGAACAATATTTTACTAACATGACCTCGCTTTAGTATTTACATGGCGCATATTCTCTCAAACACAATTGACAGATTTATTGGTATGGTTAATCTTGAATTGGCCACTAAAGAAAATGAGTTATTCGAGGACATTGAAATGCTACATGTACTTGTATAATCAATAATATTTTATCGGATTGTTAGATTTAATGTTTTCTGTATTTACTAAGATAGATAATGTTGTCAAAAATAATCTTATAACTATAATAATATTTCACCAATTTTGCTATAACTATAATCGATACATAGGATATTAATAATAAATATAATTCTTACGATACTAAATAATGATAATAGTTGATAAAAAAGCACCAGGTTAAGTTAAATATTATAGAGTTCTTTGTAAATTGGAATGCTGCAAAAAAGTGAAAATCATTCTCAGTCTGATCAAAGCTGACAGAATGACCAGACAGTCAAGGTCAAGGTCTTCTAACCAAAAAATAAATACAAAATCGCTATTCAAAGGGCATTATGTTTGCTGCCCGTTTGTTGTAACAGAATAACCAGATATTACAATCTCACAGAGATTTCTCTATCGAGATGCTGTTTGAACATTCTAATGCTACTAAAAAAAGCACAGTGTACTAAATCACCTGTGTCCAATTAGAATGTTTAACACAAGTAAACTGAATGACTAAGTGAGCATATTGATGGAAGTTTTTTTTCTAATGCCGGAAGAAAATTATATAGAAATTTAATATGAGATTCAATGCTAGTAAGAATGCTTTATGCTGGCCAAGTGATATGATAACCCTACAAGCATATAGCATGCTAATATATGTAGACCATTCATAAGTCTTACTCGGAGCCGTATGCAAGGCTAGAGCATTTCCTAATTATATATTTATGCACTCAATCATTTCGATTGATTAATAGTTTGCCCAAGAGTCTGTCCACCATGGTGCACAACAAAACCTAATTGGCACCCCACAACTTAATATACCCATCTGCATTAAAGTTACTTTACTTGTAACGTTTAAAGTTACTTGTAACTGCATTACAATTGATTAAACTTGTCAAAATATTCAATAATGATTGTTATCACTGATAAAGCTCAACAGCCAGCAGTTGTCACTCTACTCCGTTTATATAATGTCTAACACCACCGCACTACTAATGTCTAATTGGGAGTAGTCTTCTCCATGCAGTGTATTACCACAGGTCATATAATATTTGGAGTTCTCTTCTCTCTACTCTACTCATAATTCTCTATCACTATCTACTCATCATCACCACTGTACTCCCGGACAGTCTGTGCAGATTTGGAGCTGCTGCCTGACCTTCTGCAGGGCATGCCGGCTTTACATATGCTTATCTTTAGCTCTCCTTTACGCCCTCTCAATGCTGCCGCTCTATCTATGTCTTCATCATCTGTTGGCAGCACTCCATTTACATCACTAGCAATGCCTGTGGATATGAATTAATTGTGTTAGTTATCTTTCCCTGCTCCTTCACTTTTGAATTAAAAGTGATCACTTCATCTCATTCTTTCTACTTTGCACATTCTAGGTATGCTCAGCCATTCAAAGGTACTAGGTACATGCATGCATAGCTTTTCATGGGCAATACTCACAAATACTCATGGATAATTGTTTAAATCTAAGTAAAATCCATTGGTTGGATTTGGCAAAACGAAGTTGTGAAATGGTTTATTATGCAAATTCTATAAAATAAGGCAAATTTGTCAAAGAATACCCAAACTATTAAATTGCCATGGGGCCTACTTAGCAAATAATTATGTGCTCCTAGAGTGAAGGTGTGCACCTCAACTCACTTCCCCAACAAAACCTGTCACTGAATACCTACCTCTTATATCAAAGGATTGATCCTGAGATCCAGCATCATTGACAGCTTTGCATTCATATCTGCCCTCATCGTACCTCTGGAAGCTTACAACAGTTAGCTTGGAGATCACAGAGTTCTCTTTATATGATGGCTCATATGCCTGTGTAAATGATCATAGATATCATATTATATAGTCCGTGTAGGATTCAGTTAAAGCCAACCATTCCAAGTTTATGATGCATAATGACAAAACATTGCCATCACAAATGCAAAGCAATTTAATTCAGAGCCAAGACTGTCGAGTAAATAGCAATCCGAATATTCTAACTTGGAACTTTCTAAAATAACAGTATTCTAGAACGTTCCATGTGATCCGGTATACTGAGGACGACGAAGACATCCTTTCACTATGGTATCTCTCTTGGCTTGAAATCGGGCTGTCAAACCTTATATCAAGTTTGAGTCAGTATATTATTTATTATTATTTCTTAGAAGTGGCAATATGCTTTAAAAACAATCTAGTTAGCATCGTATAGGAAATTCAATCGCAATAGAACCCGAATGAAGAGAGAAAGCAACTCTAAGGTAAACGAGTTGTTTCTAGGAATTGTAAATAAAATGTCAAAAGCACTCGATCAGGGCACGAATATACTAAGAATTATAAACAGTAATAATCTGTGTACTTACAGTGATTGTGTATTTGTAAGTATTGCTGCCAAGTAGTCTTCCATCTTTGTACCATTGTACTGCGGGGGTAGGTACACCACCCGTCTCACATCTCAAGTTCACATTGTCTCCATACACGGGGTCCTTGTTGTATTTAGCTAAGAGTGAGTTTACTTGGAATCCAGCAATGTAGGCTTCAACGGGCCAAGGTCTCTCTACAATAAATACGTTATTGGAAATACGTTAAAGGTTAGATATGGTGGCATGACAAGAAGGTACAAGGTCTCCAAAGTGTTACAAAATTGTTACCGAAATCAGCATTAAATTTGTATTAAACAAGTTAAAGCAGTTTTTGTTTTGCGTCAGAACTCCTTAGCCCAGTAGTTGGTTTGTTAAAATTTAAACAATCAGATGGCTAAATAATTCTGCATAGGACA
The DNA here is from genome assembly GCA_027564295.1 of Himantozoum antarcticum. NCBI lineage: Eukaryota > Metazoa > Bryozoa > Gymnolaemata > Cheilostomatida > Bugulidae > Himantozoum > Himantozoum antarcticum. The sequence continues at coordinate 11,721 of JAOQGN010115418.1, forward strand.
GCAAAAAATACATGCAGCCCACATTGAAATGTAGATGGAGACGAAAACTAAATCGCAAAAAAAACATCATTAAACCGGAACAATATACACCCGAAGTCCTCCTCCTTCCACAACGTCACTCAATACAATGATCTGCAATATCCTATCATTGTCCACTATAACCATTCAACCTAATCATTGATATACAGCCTGTTATGAACATGCTAACACTGACTCTCCTAAAAAATGAATTTTAGTATGATTGTCACATTTGCAAAGAATCAAAGAGGCGTTCAGATTTCGTAAGATTAACAGGAATAATGATCAGCATGTCTTTCATCCATTTATAACTTGTTATATATTGTTCAATTGTTATAACAATTGAAACAAAGAAATTTTATTAGTTTGAACGTTTTTTCCCCAGATGACACCTTGCAGGTGTCCCAGTACAGGTATGGGTGGAGATGACACCTTGCCCCAGTACAGGTATGGGTGGAGATGTGCACAGTTGAATGCTAAGCCGTGATTGGCCAAAGAACATTAAGAGTATTATCTCTCTTGTGCAATACCCCCAAACTCATTGAACAAGGATAAGAAACTTAATTAGTGGAAATGCCTCAAAGTTATTAAATTATCATCTTAGACTATTTAGAGCTCAAAACAATTTATTTTAACCTTTCTAGCTAATTTTCAACAATTTGTAAAATACAAATATGTTACTTTTAATATAGGTAACTATTGCGTAACAATCGGTCAAAGCTAAATTTAAAGATAGAAATAGAGAATAACTATTTGTATCTAAATATATTTCAGACAACAAACAATGGTGGAAGTGTGTATACCATGCTTTAGTACGTCAGAGTTCTAGCCATCACTCCTATTTCAAAGGTAAATAACTTAATTATATCTGTAGGCATGATTTTGAGCTATGCTAATATAAATAATTGGGCTCACGAGCCTTGGACTTGCCTAAAACGGTTCCAATTTAAGTACAGATAGCAAGCATTTTGTTGCTATTTTAAGTGCATTTTTGGGTTTTCTATATAAAACTTAAAGCAGAGCCCCGCCACCTTCTTGCACTCTGCTATTACATGTGTATTCATGTATCCTAGCTAAGCCTTCTTTCATCAGGTGATCAAATACAATTACTGTTCTTAATGACTCGGCCCAGAAGCTATGCACACATCCTATTGCACTAAACACATGTAAAAAGTTTCGCTAATACTTAACAGCCTTTACATTAAACAATAGTGGGCCAACAATATTGAAAAAATCATAACAATTATGCTTAATTACTGTTACACAATTTGATCATTACTTGTCTGCTTGTACCATATACTTAACACCTACCCAAATGTTACATTGATTTGCGTTCATATGCGATTGGATCAAGCCACAAGCAATTCTTTCTGTATACAAAATGCAAGCTCATGCACCCTGAACATGACTTGACGAATGCTCCTGAGTGATTTCGTTTTCATTTTCCATCTTCATCGAATCACACGTTGTGCAAACTAATGTCACTCCCGGATTTGAAACTTACCTTTCACCAAAACGTTGAAATGCCTTCTGACTGGAACGCCGAATCCTATCTGCACGTGACAAGTGTAGATACCAGCCTGATTTCCCTGAATGTTTCTGATAATCAGATTTCTGCCCTAAAATTTCAAAACTCTACTTGTAATGTTGGAATGTATCATAAAATTATGAAGTGCTCGGTCAGTTGAACAGATATACGAATATAATTCCACAGCTTGTATTATCCTCTGAAAATGTGATCTACTGTACATGTATAGAGCCATGCAATGCACCTGCTTATTTCACTCCTCTTCTGGTGGCAACTCGTACAATACCAATTTTTGGTAACCACAAGAACTTGAAATTAATTGATTTATTTGCAATCTGTAATGCTGCCAAATTCACTCAGAGTTTATCGAGAATAGCAAATCTGAAACTTACAGCCACTCTGTCAAATCCTCTTGTCACGTCGATGTTATTTCCTGCTGAATCTTTAGCAGTCCACCAGACCTTGAGGCTCTGGTCCTGAGGCCGACAGAATAGACTCATTTCCTCCCCAGCATTCAGGGACGTCTCCTTTGTTGACATGGATATGAGGTCACTTTTAGCTTCTGGATAATTGAATGTGATATTGATATCTTCAGGATGTATTAAACCGTGATATAAGCAATAGCACATTGCTTGGAATAAATTTCTAATAGCGAAGTGGAAACTTTCTAAAATAACTATTGAAACAATGTTATCGAACCATGTGTCCAGTTAACTGCCTAAGATTGACCGCTATTATAAATAAATAATATATTCTAATTGGTAATTCATTTATTGGTAATTTAATTCATTTCATTATTTTGAAAATGAATTAGTCTAGAATAATTGTTCTGGGTGGTGATAGCTATTTACTATACTATTTGTTTTCATTGTTAATTGCAGATATTGATACATTCATTGAAAATATAACATTACAAATTATAGACTTCTTCAATTTTTCTGCATCAACATATAAATGTATTCACTAGCTGGAGATTGTCTGCTCTTTGCTTACCTTTGACAACAAGTTTGGTGAAGCTAGTCTCAGTACCAGTGACTGTAGGTAGACTACATTTGTATTGTCCAGAATCTTCAGGTAACACATCTTTTATTATCAGAATAGAGAACGTGTTGTCTGGGAAAGTTACAACTCTCAGCCTATCATCTGGAATTCTAACCTGCGTACCAGCTGCCACAATTACGGGTCTATCTGTATTCCTCGCAGACAACTTGGTCCACCAAATCTGAAAACAAAGATAGCCAAATAGTATTACGTTAGTGCAAGTTTTCTGTTACATCGTTAATAACTTAGTTCAGAAAACTTATTATAATGATTTACAGTCTGAAAGTAGGACAACTCCAAAGTTGATAAATCATTTTAAATTTTATATTTACAGTAGGTGAGAAATAATACGCCATTATGGGTAATTGCAAAATCAGCCTTTCAGCAATGTTTATGTTGTCAAGGCCTGAATTGTAGAAAGAATGTCATTGTAAAATTGCGAAACCTGGGAAACATTACATGATAAAACGAGTTGTGTTATCTTATTTTTATAACCAAATTTACAGATTTAGTTTCACTAAAGAGAAACCGAGGGCTTGTATTAGTCGGAATTTGTAAAATGAATCTATTAGATAACATGACATAGGCGCCCTTAGTGTAAAACTTTAGACTGTTTTAAAACCCTGGATTTACAAAAAAAAACTTTCTATTGTCATACCTTCTTTTGTATTTGCACACACATAAACTACGGTATTTTGACTACAAAAGAATTGTTTTCAATTGCTAATTAGTCTGTAAAATTGTGCTTAGTGAATCGAAAAGACAAAAGATACAAGCATGCATTTGCTTGTGAAAGTTTACAACAATAACAAGGCCGCTTGAGTTTGGTATTTGTGAGTTATTATATTGATATCACAAAAACAATGCTACAACCTGAAGCAAGCAAGCCCGATACAAAGAGGCCTGGATGTGGATACCACCTTACACGTAATGTACACACCTTCTCAAAAAGATATATTATATACTGATAATTATTGCTCAGATTTCATTACATAACATGATAATTAGATCAACCTGTTTGTTGTGCTGACAACAAGTCACTCTGTGGCAGTTCCTTGCAGGTTACTGCAGGTGATGACAGGTGGAATGCTGGTTACGATTGGCGAAGGTAGCGTGGCGCCTGCCACCTACGTCTCCATTAAGCAATTATCCATTTGCCAAAGTGGGAGATATTGCATTACTTTGTCACGCTTATCTTTGTCAGCATGGCACCTGCCATAACCATGTATGACTTGTATTTGGATTCATGTGTTTATTATTTACCTTAGCTTGCCTGTAGGCTCCGATCTGCTCAATATCGTCAAAGGTGCAATGAACTATTGCTGTCTCTCCCACATGCACCACCTCCGTGATGACATTTTCCTCTTCAGCGTCTGTAGAAATCTTAGATTCAATGTTGATCTTGTTTGGGTTCTCTGTGGGTATCTCTTTTTTTGGCTTAGCTAAAAGTAAAAGAGGCTCAACTTGAAAAATAGTTGATAAACTGAATCGCGTACAAATCTGAAATGTATATTAATTGTATTTTACCAGTCGAGTGGAAGACAGTCAAAATGTCAAATGGAACGCTTTGCCCTTAGCAACCGTTGTATGACTTTCTTCATTTCAACTAATCAGGCTTCAATAATTTAATATGAATTTTAAATGCGATTTATTCTACCCTAATCAAGCGTATTTTTAGTTGTAATAATTGAAAACCAGATTCTAGTGTTTAGGAAAATGTTTCACAGTTGGCGACCCCAGGTGCCCTCTGAAAACCCCATGGGGGTGAAGTCGAAGTGTTTGTACACAGATCTATGAATGAGTGGGTAATAAGTGCTTTCTAGCTATGTGTGTAAAGATGATTCCCAACAAGTAGCAAGTAATGCGATTATATGTTCATACGTGGACCCATATTTCCCTTTTGTTTTAAATTACTTATTTTGAATGAAAATCAGGCATTAAAATTAATCAAATCACATAAAGTCAAAAGTTACACCTCTTCAAGATTATAATAAATTTAGATGTTGAGATAAGGACATTTAATAAAATAACAAGTAGTTGTAGCCTCTACCACAAGAACTCGAAAGTTGAGTTAATATGAAGCCAAAAGAGTCATACAAAATGTAAATCTTTGAATACAAAACTTTGAATTTATTTCAGAGGAAAGTTGTAGCAGAGTGGGCATAGAAGGTCATTGGTAGTGAGGCTCTGCATTGGTGCAAATGTTTCATTCAACATAGTAAATGTAGCATATCGCTACTTCATTCAATTCTACTCAGTAGTATCAACAGCAAATTTTCCAAAATCTGATGTGGGGTTGGGTGGGGTGATGTGGGGTTCAAATTTGGAATAGCTTGTTACAACTTGAATTCTAGCTAAACTTCTTTAATTCACTAATAAAATTTGTATTAGCACCCAAAGTGCTAGTGCCATACCAAGCTGTAGATGAACTGACATTGAACTGTCACAGCAATGGTCATCGAGTTTGCACTGGGTATTTCTATGCAATAACATTGGCAGTGTAATTCATATGTGGCCAATATAATGTTCTCTTACAAATCATGGAAAGTGAACACGACTTACATATCTGTCTAGGCAATTAGTGACAACCGGCAATTGTATGCCAAATTTCATATGTATTCAGTCAATTATACGTAAAACTATGCGAATTTAAATGATCAGCTGCAATTGAACCACAAATCCCTGGTAATTGCTATTGTTGTATTGGGTCTAATAATTTTAAATATTTTGAGTTTGTTTTGCCGAGATAAATTAATACTAATTTATTATGTCTGACTTATTCTTCAGCCCTACTCGCACAGAAAAATCCACATACTTGCCATTATTGCCATTTCTATAGATGGCTGCCTATATATAAAGGGATACATTGTAATTTGTGTAACACAGCAAATTGTACTAAAGTTCATATAACAGCAGACCACCCAAAATTTCCGTGATGTTACTACATCCAGGGGCGTGCACCATGTATGCATTGTGAGTGCAATGTCAGCAATACAATATCTAGAATAACAACTTTAGAAAATCAATGCAAAATATATTAATATAATTCTGTGTACTTTGCATTGCATTGGGGCGTCAAGCCGCTCCCCTCCCTCAGCCAAGAGAGTTGAGTGTATAATATAATTATAGCAATGAGTAATAGGCAGTCATGAGAGGGTGATCAAGGACAAGACGCTGACCAATACTACAACAACAGCATTACTGCCATTCCTCAAAGTCATCCCGAAAAGCGTTTGGGGCTTGGTCAGCTAGTACAGTAGTAGCAGATAATGCTAGATGCAGCTATGATGTTATGTTTATCAAGCCAAAGTTAGGATGGGTGCAGCACAAACAGAATACAAAAGTGTCATAGTGGGTCATTGTTGGTACGTGTGCATTGATTTTCTACTAGTCGAGTGCACCAGTTACAATATTGTAACAGGTTTGCAACCGCATTATTTCTTGCCTCCGCAGCTGTCAGATACAAGCATAAAATTTAGGCTTTTAAAATTTATGCAATTTAAACTTTTCTTTTATCGCAACACAATAATTATTATAAATATGCCCAAAGAAAGCATACATGTACCTATGCATTTATTTAATTTATAAATTTACTATTACTATAAGAGAAAAATTATGCATAGGTATCTATACGGGCAGACCTGAGATACAGCCAGATGCCAGCCATAATGCAAACTTCATAAAATATTCTGTAATGTTTATTACTGACAAAATGTAGATTTTCATAGCTGCAGGAAATTTATTATAAAGCATACAATTTAGCAAATTACATTAATTGGTGAAAATCTCTAGTATATAGCTCAGATAATTTTCTTATGATAAAATAACAAATAATAATATTACAAATGATGGCTGGCTGCTGCTGCTGCCAGCAATGACAGCATCATAAGTTTAGCCTAATGACATGTATATATTAGCTGACTCACTGTATCCCTTGTCTGGTATTATAGCATTGTGCTGGTCACTGAAGTCATAGGAGCCTTCTTGTCCAGCTCGTAATGCAGAAACCGGTCCTAGGCCTCTCAGTGGTCCACCCGATGTTCTAACCAGTGATCCGCTGGCCGGTCTCCTCCTGATAGGCATTCGCCTCAGTGTTGGACTTCTACCACCTCCAATGGGCTTAGTTAGAGTGAACCTAAAGAAAAATGTCAAAGTGTTAAAGAGTGTTAAAACTGTTTACATCATACAAAAATAAAAACAAATGAGATAAAATTGTAATATAAATAAGAAGATGAATAG
>JAOQGN010115419.1:0-11753 GCA_027564295.1 Himantozoum antarcticum
AGGTACAGTAGAGAAGGCATGACCTGGCCCAAGCAATCTAGAACATGAGAATGTGCATCCATAACAATATATATATAACTCCTAGTCAACTGTAAATATATAGTAAATAATTTAATAAATGCAATGTAGCAATTTTTTTAAAAACATTTAAGTAATTAATTTGTTCATGATATATTTTTTTCTGACGTGAAAATATAGTAACTCAATTAATAAATATACTGTATTTACTTTTCAAAAAAACCATTCAAATACTTCATTAATAACATGATGTGTTTTTCGAATGAAATGCTGACTGGTTCTTAGATATATATTGGAACCAAATCTAAATATTTAGTTAATTAATTAATTTACCATTCTCTTCTATTTTTGAATGAAAGTTTAAAATAATTTTGAATGGTTCTTCAACATGTAAAACTCCTAGTCAAGTGTAAATATTTAGCAAAAACCAACTTTTTCACCGGAGAAATTTCTAATATCTAGTTAATCAAATAATTCACAAATTCTCTTGGTAGAATTAAATTTCATTTTTGAATAAAGCCGCTAGCCAAGTGTGAAATATATGGTAATTAAAATAATAAATATAACGAAATAGTTTTTTCCCTGGGAAAATTTGAAAGAATTTCAAATGCATCTGAACAAAATTTAAATATTTAATCAATAAATTAATAAAACGATTTATTTTGTGAATGAAACTTAAATTTATAATACTGCCTGTCAAGAGTAGTGTACATATATGTGGTAAACAAAAAAAAATCAGAATATTTAGTTAATTCGCACGATTTTCTTACTAATTGCATAAAAAATAATGTATTCAGCACAAGAAAATTCAACTCAGGGAGCTTCCACTATCAACAGTAAGAACTAATACATAATTTAATACATACAAATATGTAATTGCTGTCAAGTGTAGAGATAATGTAATGATCTTTATGAAATAAAAAGGTTATAAACTTCCTAACCTATTATTTAAAAAAGTATATATCAATTTCTTAGCCAATTGTAAATATAATGCCATTCTTTTTATTATTTAAAGGAAATCGAATATAAAGTTCCTAACCAAGTGTTAACATAATGTAATGAATTCTGTTCAATTTATTTTTTAAAAAAGATTTCCGCTATAGATTCAAATGCTCAATTTTTTTGGTCTATTAAAATTTTGACTGAGAATTTGAATAACTATTAGATATATTTTTTCAGCTATGTAACGCAAGTCAAGCGTAAATATAATGCAATAATTAATTTATTAAAAATACCAAATATAAGGTTCCTAACCGAGTTTAATATAATGCAATGAATTTTTTTTCAAAATCATTTTGATATTTATTTAAATAAAGGCGAACATTTTATTATGTTCAGTGTAGACAAGGAATGTACTCATGAACACAGACAACAAGCAATGATTGAAAATGATGCAGCTCAATCACCATTCTTTGGTGTTAATACGTATATAATTATTCATCACTTTTTTTCTAGTTTTTAAACACAACATCTTCCCGTAAACTAAGGAGCAAGTTGAAATTAAAGAAAATATTATCTGTCTTTATTATCTTCCAAATATTTAAATAAAGGCATTTCTATTTTACTCGTCAACGAATCCGCATTTTCGTCATAGTGTAGTAACAACCAGTTGCTCTGTTAAATATTTAATTTAGTATGAATAAATATATATTGGCATGCAAAGTTTTGACAGTACAAAAACAGCAACCACAACACATTCTTTCATTACGGTCTATTCTATTTATGCAACAACGAATCCGCACTACCTGCATAGTTTAATGATAGCCAATTGTGCTCGCAACCATTGCATTTAGTACTTATAAACGTGTTATTCCTTTTTTGTATGCTATTAGAATAATTATTTATTTATTTATTTATTTATTCGCAGGAATGACAAGATTATGCCTACTCATTTTCTGTAACCAAATCTTACCCTTATTAATTTTTGTTCTCGTAGGAATGCCACGGTGTTGGTGATTGTTCGTATGTATAGCCACGCTGCCGTGGTTACCCAAAGTATTCAATGACAAAAGGAGGAAATATTTTAATGGTATCTATCTGGGCTGCAACTGCTATTTTGCAGGCGTGAACCTTCGTCAAATTCACAAGGTTTTTGGACAAAGTGAAATTCATATGTGAACGCTTGAATTTGATGGGATCATCCGAAGATGTTTTGAACGTTCACAAAATGCATTGCCTAAATTTAAAAGTAGCACACGTTGTTGAAAATGTAACGTTTGTCGACTACCTGGTATACGCAATAACTCATTGTGGTGCCATCTCTTCAGACTCCTCGTCACAACCTTAACAAGTTTGCCACCTCATCTAAAGTTAACCGTCTCGCCAAACTAACGATTAATTCTAATGCTACAGCACCTTTAACAAAGCACAAACTAACATCCGCTTTGCTTGCAAGTAAATATGCACTTTCTCCCTCTCCAAATCCATCATCATCATCTTCCTCTTCTTTGCCTTTGAATAATTAACATCTAAAACTCTCACTTATGAAATTAGCATCTCCATCACCTGTAACAAGTGCAAATCGACAGTAAAGGGTACTAACGAACTCCCCGTTTTACCTAAATTAACCCTTCAACATAATCTAACAAATGCAAAGCATCAAATCCTAATTCCCCTCCTCAAGAAATGTCACTAAAATGTTGTCACCAGCTGCTAATGTCCGCTTCCAATTGGGATCGGTTGCTAACTCCACTACTAATTCACAAGCATACTCAAAGCTAACAACTCACGTCAAATGCGCCACTTCCTACATGAATCAGTGAGAAATATGAATGCATAGATAGATGAATACATACATTCATACATGAGGCGTGAGAGAGTTTGGGCATGAAATGCAGGAGAAGGAAGAGGGCGTGGGTCAAGCGATGAGTTCCTGCTGACCGGTGTGCCTTTGGTGAATTCCCGGCAGTACAAAGCCCAATTACGCCATAACTACACCAAATAGGTTCTTAATTCGGCCTTGTACTGAATGGAATTGATTAAATGGTCAATGACCTCAAAGACGAAGATGGCAAGCTTTTCTAAGATTTGCATACTTCATTTTATCTTTTTATATTTCTTCATCATCTCATTTCATTACATTTTTTTTATTATATTTTCTTACAATATATTTTTATTGCGTTTCCTCTATGTTGGTAAATATACACAACTTAATTCATTTCACTTGTTTTCTATTATTATCTCTGGATTTTAATTGATCAAAACAAAAGTTCCAAACTCAGTGCCCAATCAAATCAAAAGTTTCAAATGAGTCAAAATGTCAAATTTAACAAATAAGAGAAATTAGAGACGAATTCCAATCGTCTCATTGGTTAGAGGTTTAGTAAATTTTACAACCGTACAGCACTTTCATTCCCATTATCACTTCAAAACTCGTTGTGGAAGGATCAGTCTCTGAGCTTCTCTCATCAATTTCGAAATACATTAATGGCGGGTACTGCCGCATTCCAATCATTCTCAAGGGACAATAATATCAACATTGCCAACTCTCGCAACATTCCTAACATACATAAACATTCATTCACCATTCGTTCAAACAATTTAGAATCATTCATTCAAACAACTTCAAATCACTCTTCATTCGTCATTCATTCAAAATATTTTGAATCAATATATATTTATTCATAAGCTCATCCAACTTACGCATTCAAATAATTCCTAAGTGACATTCATAACGTAATTCTTAACTCTCGTAACATTCCTAACATTCATAAGCATTCATAAACATCCCTCATAACATCTATAAATAATTAAACACACTATATTTAAATCTAAACTTGCCTCACATAACTATAAATCAAACTTTCCGCCTAATTATACATGCCACCCACGCGTATTAATTACGACAAAAACTATTCATAGATGCCACCTACGCTCGAACTCTTGAATCATTGACCCAGAAAGCAATACCCCCAGTGAAGCTCTGTTCATTTGGAATGATTTCAAATGAATCACAAATCACAATTCAACCAATCAGAACCCTCCATTTTCGTTCGAAATCATTTGAAATCCTGCTGGTGGTGCTCTGCTCATTTTGTCCTTCTGTGCTCGATCAATTTTTAAGTACTGCGATCTCATTGGACAATACGATGGGGTCATTGAGTGTTTTGTTTCGAAAGCCCAGTCTATACTACTTGGCCGTATCCATTTTAATCATGCATTTTTCATGTCATTTCTATGGATGGCATAGTAAATGCGCCTCACATTAAACATACCATCTCTACTATTCACTCCAGGATATACCAATTGTTAGCATAGAGTATTGCTTCTACAAACGGAGCTGTAACTCGGTTTAAAACCCGAAATTGAAAATGCCAGAATAACTGGTTCAACTTTAGTTCAGGGTGACTTCCACCATAATTTGTTTTGCACCATAGAAAGCACTTCAATCTACATGTAGCTGCCTAACAAGTATTATAATAGCAGCAATTGAAATGTCATGTGACCAACTCATCTCCTTGCATCATCCTAACCTAATTATTCATGTAGGTGAGTGTTGTAGTTAGTCGTAGCACTGAGTCCAAGTTATTCCATTGGCTCCAATCAATATTGACAATATATTCCAAATATTTACTACAATTGAATAATCGTTACTATATTATTTGTGGCATATTTTAGTTCATAGTATTCATGACACAGATTGTCGTAAAACGGGTTCTCCATCATATCCCTGACAGCTTAGACATTATTATTCGGTTTCTGGTGAAGTTTGTTGATAGACAGAGTGCTGTTGTAAATGAAGGATGGGTAAGTTCTGACAGTAAAATACGATAATAAGTAGAATTCCTACTCATCAATATGCAGATTTGGTAATAGTTGGTACAGACATACATATCAACACAACATAATATTTGCTATATTATGATCGTTTGCGAGTAATTTTATTTTAGAAATGACAATTCAAAATTAATCATGTGGACCATAATAATTGGGTATTCTCATACGTGTACATGCAGTGGTCTACACTTGGAACACTCGTGTAAAGTTCGTGCGGCTTATCAAAATTGTGCGTTTGCGCATCACTTATGGCCACGAGGTCTCCCTCCCGCATGATAGGTTTCTTATTGACTACATAGACAAATATTTATACCATGGCATGTATGCATGGAAATTGGATGTCTGTCGTCGGTCTAGAAGCCAAGTTAGATTATAGAGATTGTGTTTGTCTATAGACTGGTCAGGCTCGCGGGGCAGCAAGGGGAGCTGGTGCCTGGAACGATATGATTTTTTGGAAGCAAACAACATCGGCTCAGAGGATGGGCTGTGTAACTTATCTTGTCCTAACATGTTTGGTAAAAGCAGCAACTGTCAATAATTCTTAATTCTCACTAAGGCTAAATATTTCGTTCTCATGCATTATACTTTGGGTTAATTAAACACACATTATGTGACATTTTTGCTAACGAACAGTGAAAATCTTACAGAATAATGTCAACTGTCTTTTTTAGGGAAAATGAATAGTCCTGTTTATATGAGTTAGTTTTATATATCCATAAATGTGAAAAGGATTATTTGCGGTTCTAGTTATTAAATTCATATCCGTGTAATTCAAATATCATACCCATTTGAGATCAATATCAGTTTTGGAGTTGAAGTTGGACCAAGACACAGCCTCAAACCAAACCTAACTACTACGATACAATTGGTTGTGCCCTTTGCAATAAACATGACTACGAATCAAATAAGTGCTTCGTTTCTCAATAAGTTAGGCACCCTTGATGCTTAAAACAACTGATGACATGATTTCTAAACATAATATAGCGTATTTGTATAAAATAGTTTCATTTATACCATTGATGAGGTGAATTTTCCCGCTACTGGTGTCATTGAAACTAGTTGCAAAATCCAATGCAGCAGATTTTCGTTTGTCTGTTCGATGTCGTCGAAGGGTTTATGCAATGGTTATTAATACACAATCATTGATACTTAATATTTCACGTATGAGTCAGTTTGCCAAAGCTAAAAGGTCTCACAAGCCCCAGACCAGACAAACAACCCCCTCAAACATTCTCAAATACACTAAACGCCCCACCAGTCTCCCAAAGTCATTAAAGCGCCAAATATATATTGTATCACACTACTAATCAACGGCTATTGTGTTAATTTGCAGTTAGCCATATTGAGAGAAGGTACATTATCGGCAACAAGGATACATGAAGAAACAGTTGAGCTTGTGCCACCTACAAATATCACATGCCCAAATAAGCAGTGTCAGACTGTTGGATCTATGTTTAAAATACATATAGGTGAAAACTCATATACGTGTATGTGTAAAGTGTGTAATCATAAATATGATTTTGACACCAAGAGACAGCCGCCATTTGGACAAACAACTCCTTCGGATCTGAGTACATTTTCAATGGACACATCGGGGCTGATTCTGAAAGATGCCAAAGCACATGTGCTACCAACAAAATCCAAATATTTCCTAACAACAATGAATCTGGTTATGTGCACCTGCAAAGCACCAGCCAACACCACAGTCCAGATAAAAGAGTTTATCAGCATATGCACCAATTGTTGGAAGTACAATTGCTTGCTGTGTGGTTGCACACTTCGTCCTAAATATAATTATAAAGACCATCTAAGGATGGCACACAATATTCGCAAACCTCCGGCTACTGACAATGAAAGAGAAGCCAATAAATTGTTGTCGTTACGAATATGCCAAAACGAACATTGTCAAGGAATTGCATCATTGAAAACCTATATGGTGTCTAACAAAACAGTTACCGAATGCAAATTATGTACTTCACGGAGATACTCTCAATCGCCGTCGATGCGGGTAGATCCACTAAGTTCTTCTTTTCTAACCAACATGAAATTAATCATGTGCACATGCAAAGCAACTGCTAAAGATACAGTTCAGATTGGAGAGTTTTTCAGTCGATGCACGAAATGCAAAAAGTATATATGCTTACTATGCGGCCAGGCTATGGCTTCTGCATATCCGTTCAGGAAACATATGAAGTCAGCGCACAGCAATCCACAACCACCGGCATCTGCTGGTCACAGGGCAGCCAATGACTTAGTGGCAACGCATATCTGCGTTTTCAAATCTTGCCAAGCTGTAGGCTCAATGAGAGATGTGATCGGCAGTAAGAGTACATACACCGAATGTAAACTATGTAAGACAGAAATAAATGTGCGTAAATATAGTAAACAACTGTTGCAAAACTAGCCAATTATCTCGTGGCCATTTCATTCAGTTGAACTTAATTCCTTGTATAACAAGTTTAATATGTTGAGGTGGAACCTACCAGTGATGCCCATCTATACTCAAACATAGCATGGTATGGACCGAGAACCCACCACCAGCTGGCTTAGTGCACGAGTTGACAACCAACTTATCTCTCTCAGCATATGAACATAATATATGCCAGTTTTTCGGAGTACCTCAGAATGTGTTCCAAGATATACTCTATGTAAAATGTACTATTGAACACTTTCTAATAGTGTGAAAGTGTTCAATTCACTTTCGTAAGATGCCAACTAGCGGCAATCAATTGCCAGTATAACATCAGCGTTATTTCTAGCCATTGAACAAATGCCTCATGCAACAGTTCTGTTGGTTGAGACTAAAACATCCGTCTATGTTGACCTATGTACACAATATTTATATATTATGAAATATAATCAAAATTAATTCCAGCTTAATATTAATATACAGCCATGAGAAAGCCATGTCAACAAGTCTTTACGTAGTGTTTATTATAAGTGTCTGTTTAAGTGTGTAATGATTTTGATGCGTGTGTGGGTGGGTAGGTGTGTAGGTATGTAGGTGGGTAGGGTAGGTGTGTAGGTGTGTAGGTGTGTAGGTGTGTAGCTGTGTAGGTGTGTGGGTGGGTAGGTGTGTAGGTGTGTGGGTGGGTAGGTGTGTAGGTGGGTAGGTGGGTAGGTGTGTAGGTGGGTAGGTGTGTAGGTGTGTGGGTGGGTAGGTGTGTAGGTGTGAATGTGTATGTGCATTGATCTCCTGGTTAAATTTTATAATTTAGTAAATGTTCGTTAAAGTACTTGAGACATGATTAGCGACTTCGTTTTAACATTCTTTCAATACCCAACTAGAACAAACCGTTGGTTGGAATTTATTTTCACTAATGGAAAATCCGTCAAAAACGTATATTCCTTTGATATTTAATCCCGTCAGAAAATTTTTGAGTCTTAGTGGCAAGTTTTGATATGTTATATAGAAAACAACAAGTTGTGTGATTTTGAAATTCGCTAGACCAAAATTTCTTTAAAAACAGTCCGCTAATGAAGTTTTGTGCTCGGGATTAGCCAAAAATAAGTGTGCTAATAATGTCGTCCAGTATGATACCAGAATAGCAGCTGATATTGTAAATATCGAGGGTCATGCCAGTTACATGTTCCAAGGAATGTGTGTTGTGTAGTCGCCAATGGTTCATGGTCAATACTTTAGCGTGCCTCCTGTTATAACCAGTTTGTAACCATTTTGGGCACTCACTGAGTATGTGCAAGGTGGTTTCATCTCTTTTATAGCACATTCTGCAGATTGGGCATTCAACAGAATATGAAATTCTAGCTTTCGATGACTCGCAAGGAGGACCTTGTCTTGCCCTGCCAAAATCATTCCTCTGCTTCCTTTAAAAAGTTCCCAATTGCAGCCAGAGTGTCAACCAGTTCAGTCATTTTCCAATATTTTTTATTATTACTATTACTAATCCGATTTCATGTACAAGTACCATTACCATTGTCATTGACGATCTTATTGTTATTGTTGTTGTTATTGGTGTTGATATTGTTGTTGTTATCGTTGTTGTTATTGCTACTGTTAATAATTACAATAACAATGACAACCATAGACAGAGGGGCTCTGGGTCTAAGTTTTAGTAACTCAATTTTATAACCACTCTCATATTTGGAGCATTTTTATCAAATTTGTCACTTGAATGCAAGTAGTAATTATTGTGGTATTTGAGCCGCTTTGTGCACTGAGGGTGAGGACATTGTAGCCTTAGGATTTCGTCTTTGTAGATTGTGGTTGGCGTATGAATATCTGGGTATGTTGCAACCTTAGTGCAATGTACTAAGGTTTTGAGATCAGTTTTTAAAATGCTAGCTGGTGCAGAAGAATGTTAGCGGTTACGTCCATCCTGATACATTTTGAGGTTTTTAGATCGATGTGCTGGTGCACATGGAAGTGTGAAATCCACGTAGCCTGCGTTTTACTGAAATATGCGTTTTGGGTTGGTATGGTTGGTGCGCGAGTCTGCGTTGGAGTAGAGGTTCTGAGTCTAGAAAGCAACGTAGCCTTAGTGGTGGGGTATTAGTGGTGGTGGTTGTGCTGGATGGTTGTTGATGGTTACTGATGCCCGGGTTGTAGCACTTGTGCCCCCTGAACAACTGTTAGATGCCAGGACATACCGAAGCATTGACGGTAGACGTTGCCATCGATGGTGGGGATGGTACCATCAATAGTACACTTATACAATCTATGTACACTCATGCCATGGATGGCAGACTGTTGCCACCAATGGTACACTCCTACCATCGATGCTGACAGTCTACCATCGATGGTAGAGTAATTCCATCGATGGTAGAGTAATGCCATCGATGGTGATAGAGTACGATCGACGGTACACTCCTACCATCGATGCTATGAGTCTGCCATCAATGGTATGCTATGAGACTCCCACCATTGGTGGTATGGTGTTGCCATAGATGGAAGACTAATCAATCGATGGTGACAGTCTACCGGTTGGTGCAGCGATGCCATAGATGGTGCCTGTGTGCCATAGATCATAGACCGCTATGTAGCAATGTACCAGTGATGGTAGTGATGGTAGCAATGTACCATCTATGGTAACAATGTACCATTGATGTCAGCAATGTACCATCGATGGTAACAATGGACTATCGATTGTACAGTGTTGTATTGAGGGTCCACTGCAGCCATTGATGGTACACTGTTTGCATTGATGGTACACTGTTTGCATTGATGTGAAGACTTGAGAAAATAAGTAATGCATAATGAATTATGCAATGCTAAACTAGTATTATGACGAAAAACCTACCCTCTGCTATATGAGCTCGTTGGAACACGACTCTGCTGGAATCCAAGCTTAAGCTCCGAATGAATTGATTGTGCAATTATGTGTTAATTTTATGAATAATTTGAAACTGCTCTGATTAACACCTTATATTCAGTGTTGTCGTTGCTGTTATGAATGCTTTGCGATTAATTTGATGATGGTAACCTATGAGCTAGTCATTACACAAGTGGGAGAGGGCTTAGTGGACTTCCCCTAGATGCTTCGCATGTAGGGGAGACCCCCAGACCATCAGACTCTTCCTCATTGTTGGGAGACTGCTGGGAGACTGTTGGAATCTGTGAAACTTCGAATTAGGTGGTAGAGGTTGTTAGGTGGTTCAATTAGGTGGTTCAATTTCTACATTATATTTAGATAAGAGTGTAAATTGGTAAGTAAATGCAACTATTACATAATGATATATTTATGAATCGACACCCGTTTGGACAACTGAGAGTTCCTATAATTTTGGTATGTTTTTGATTTGATGGCAGCCGTTAGAGAGTATGGCAGATGGAGCGGCGTCCAGCCTCTCTCATTGGTGAGAAGACGGGTGTGTGGCATCCGGTCTTCGTAATTGGAAGCTAACGGTTTGTTGACGGCGGCAGTCCACGGACAACTCCTTACACAAATGAACATTGTTGTTTGATCCGACATCGATGTAGGTCGATTCTCGTTATGCAAATGAACATTGTTGTTTGATCCGACATTGATGTAGTTTGATCTGACTGACATAGAATAGTAAAGTTAGAACTATTGATCAAATCAGAGTTCATTTCAGTAGCATGTAATAGTGATATTATCAATAAACTGAGCCAGCACCCTATCAGATATAATAATATTAATTCAGAAGAATGAATGTAACATAATCTATCCCCCCGCATTGAAGAAATCCTTTCAATATTGGCATTCTACGCATCCCATCATTCACATTGACATCATCATCACAATCTGTATCATCATCGTCATCCATTACAGATTCTGTCTATGCTTATTCCGGCTGATATTCACCAGCACCCCATACTCTTGGCAAAGTTTAACCTATCAAATATATCACAATATATTTCATGATTTAAAATTCTACAAATACATCAATCTAACTGATACAATTTCTGTAGCATACTCTGATTATTTTCTATTACCTGAAGTGTGTGTGCATGTGTGGGTTGGGGGGTGGGTGGTGTGCACTGCAAGATATTGAACAATGATACACTTCGAAGGTCTTTCTCTGTCCGTTAATAATATAAATTGCAAGGTCAGCTACATTTAGAGAGACACACGTCACTGTGTAATAATTACGCACATAGCTATATATCTCACGGTGGAAACGACATAAGAAATGCAGTCTATATTCAGCTCCTAATCCTTGTCGACACCACCTGACACGGATTGTGAGCTTTCAAAGTTATCTATTAGCTATAATTACTACTTACCATATTGCGCGATTTCCAGAGATGGACAAGCTGTTGAAGTGTTTCACTCTTGAAATTGTGTACTTCTGAGTCAGCACTCAACATCAGATACATTTTAATACCCATAAGTAGTATGTGTTTGGGCTGTCGACTCCCTATTGCACTAAGAAGTCCAGAGTGGTTGGTACATCGTAGCTTTGGAGCATGTTTTGATTAGGGGTGGGAAGAGTACGACCCGTTAGAAAGTTGAAGTAGGAATTTATGTCTAAGGTTT